>CABFVX010001354.1:109708-126230 GCA_902151425.1 Timema shepardi | reverse complement strand
TGAAATGGAGGACCTACAGTTTAACGTGGAATCCGAACCACGGTGGAGGCCTGGCATTCCCCACATTCACAAGATGTCTTGTCAGAGGTGAAGGAAGGGTTTGGTAATCAGATAAATCTGTGCCGGGACCGAGTATTGAACCCCGGCCGCTAGCATAGAAGTCTGACACCTTACCTGTTAATGTTATGCTCCACGCTATTTGTAGTGAACCTTCTTTTGAGAATTTTTGAAAATCCTACTATTTTAGCAGCTATTTAGAGTAGTGCTTCTCCCCCTCCAATTTTTTTTTTTAGATTCAGATACTCCTAGAGGTTGTTTTGGGTATTCCTCCCGCGGGAAAGTTTTGATGCTTCTAAAAGCTATTTTAAGACGTACTCACAGGAATTTTAATTAAATTAATTCCCTAGAATCTATTCAAAGTGTTAATCAACAAATTTTTAAAATTGGATGGCCTTAAGAGCTATCTAATTTTAAATGGTCCTCACCTGAATTTTTTTATAATTAGATGCCTTTAGAAACTATTGAAAGTGGTCCCTCCCTCAAACACAATTTTAAAAATGGAATGCTTTTAGCGTCTAATTGGAGTGGTCTTTGCTTGAATTTCTTAAAAAATACTATATGCTTATAGAAGCCCTTTGGTTTCTATGAGTATTTTTTTTGAAAGATCAGATGCTTCTAGAAACCATTTGAGTTGATATTCGCATGGATTTTTTTTTAAATGATGCCTCTATAAGCTATCGGGAGGGTCCTTCCCTGGCATATTTTAAAAGGGGAAAAAAAACTTTATAAATTCTTTGAAATTTGATAAAAAGCCATCCTTAAGTTTTATATTAAAACTTAGGAAAATTTCGGGGGTAGGTATGGAAATTTCGGGGGTAGGTATGGACCTCATAAGATTTTCACCCTTTCATTAGGCATACTTTCTACTATTATGCACTTTAGAGGAGACATCGGCACAATTTAAACTAACATAACCTATAAACATATCCCTAAATAAAGAGGATCTAAATGATTGACAGTCAAGAGTGGGTCCAGACCAGACCCTAAGGTTCATGTACCAAGTTAAATGAACACATTAAAATGTATCGAATTTTTTAAAAACTATTTTGAAAGTTAAAAATAAATTTAAATAGTGTAAAATAAACCAGAGGTAATTTTAATTTTAAAGACCTTTCAATCTTAGATACACTCATAAAAAGGGACAAGTCTAGAAACACTACTCAAATGTTGGCAAGTAGAACCACATCGACAGCGCATACGGCGTTAGTACCGTAAACTAAAAGAGTCTACGCGGGACGTTACACATTGACAACAACGTGTTTTATATTGCGGAATGTTAATTAATCAATTCTTATATCAAATATAACTAAACCCATTATTTTAGAAATAAACCACGTTATAAAATGTAAAATATTAATAATTATTATAGGCCTACAGATTAATTCATTTAAATTAAGATGATAAAAAAAATATACATTTTACTTCAACCCTTATGCACATAGGCAACATGCAGTGATCTCTATTATATAACTGGATGAACATGTGTGGCTGAAATTTTCAAGTTGTTGTATGCATACCAATTTGTAGGAAAGAAAAAAACTGTCACGTATTTCTTTCCATCTTTTACACATACAGGTTGAAGAGACATTTGAATAAACTTTACTCCATTTTATGTAAATTTATAATAGGACATATATATTTTATCCTATATTATGACAATTGTCATTATTTTAACTTGCTTACACGTTTAAATCAATTACTATATAATTTAATATCTACTATTATTGTATTTAGTTCTTTGGTTTGATGATATTTGAATATAATAAGACTTTATTGTGAAGTACGGTATATGATTTTACTAGTATTGTTCAGGTCTTGTTTAATTCTATACTTTAGATTCACAGAATAGACGCCTGTGAAGAGTTCACCAGAATAGGAATTGAAATATCTTCAGAAGTTAAGATGGAGTTGATAGCACTGCAGGGATGGAAATTTATGACTTACTCAACCCCCTTGCACTTAAGACTTGGGGGGTTTGAGGAGGCATTTCCCCCAACCACCAGAGTTAAGAAAATTTTCGAAATGTATAAGCCTCTAAGCTATTTCGAAGATTTTTAAATAGTAAATGGGGACATAGGCTTAAAATTTTTAAACTAGTCATCAACATTAAAAATATAAAAAGTAATCCTAACCTTGGACCAATGAAATTTTTTTAAACAACCTCTAAAAAGCCATGTTTAATAGATTACAACTCTTTCCAAATATTTCTAGCTAATTAGGTACTTTTAACTTTATACTTTAACTCCATCCCAAACCACTCGATAGTTTTCATCAGCGTACTTTATTTGACAAACATCTTATTAGTCAATCTGTAGATTGTTTCTGAGAAACAACTGAAGATAATAAGGGCAAGAAAAATGACAGAAAAGGCTAATATTATAATTTATAAGTATTAGATTACCCTGTGGCTTGCTAGAAGACTTGCTGCCTACTATTATACGAACACCGACTATCCAACCTACACATGCATATTATCAAAGGGAACAATTTCTCGCTGCCATTAATGTTACAAATTAGTTACTTTTATCTTCTTTATGTAATTTATTTAAAAAAAATATTATCGTTCAGCAATTCTACGTCCTCATTTAATCTAAAGATATGGGCAACTTTGATATTTACGATAACTTAAGCAAAAATGTACAAGTAACTAATATTTTCTCCAATACCTTCAATGCATGGGTACGTTTTTGCTCTACCCCTGCACGAGTAGACCTGCAGTGATCTGTGTGGAGAGACGAACTGTTAAAGAACTGGTTGTAATTGATCTAAAACAAGCAAAATAAGAATTATTGAGTCAATTCAAGCCATTTTATCTTCTTCTCAACTTATCATCAACATTCAGAAATGAGAACTCTAAAAGAACATTTGAAGTTAGGAGAATCTGTTATCCATTAATATTTTGCAGAAAATTATCAACCAAATTATCAGAACGAAATAATGGCTGCTCATTGGAATACAATTCGAGATACATTATTTATCTACAGTCTTTTAGGTGCAGGGGTAGGGTAAATCATACACCTCTCCTTGCTTACACATGCTGCAATTGATGAAAATATAACTACTTCAGAATTTTCATTTGTCAGATTCAATTAATTTTCTTTCCATAAATATTTCAACGTCACATGTCTCACATGAACGCATGAAATTTAGGCCTTTATTGGCATCAAATGAACAAACTGTCACCTTGACAAGTTGTTCCCCACTAGATAATATCTGCAATGTCTTTTCCCCTTTGTTAAGGCCTTCAATTAGCATTTCTAAATTTTCACGGAAGGAGCATATACAAACATCATGGTCCTTAGTTAATGTGGGAAATACTTCTGATGGATTTAATATTTTTAACATTGTAATATTTATTTTGAAACCACATTCTTGTTTGATCAATTGATACGCTTCCCTAATTGTCATAACTAAGATTTTTTCAGGATACGGTCATGTTTACCAGTTTAATCACTTTTGAAAGAAACCTACTTTTTTTCTCGTAGAATTCTGATCATATAATTTATTTTGTAAAAAAAAGTCTCACATTATTTAATTTGTTCTTCACTTAATGCATCAGTTCATTTTTTCTTAATTTAACCTGTTCCTTTGGTAACATTTCTGAGTTGAGTTTATTGTTTTATGTGAAAGATTTTCAATTACTTTTGATAGAACCAGAACGTGTTTTGCGGGCGTTTTTGGTAAATTGTTTTGAAAGCGCTTTTCAGCTTTTCTCAAAACGCGTGGTGAAATCTGTGACGTTGAAGATTTTTCAATCAAATAGTTATTTGAATCTTTATCAACAGTAAGCCTACTTTTATTTTTATTTGCTGCTCTCTGGTTTACCTTTTTTAATCCTTCCCGTTTCTTTTGGTTTTCACCCTCTTCAATAACACACTTTTTTTTACCTCAATTTTATCATACTTTCTCCTTTCCATAGTTCTGTGTTTTCTTTTTGCAGGTCTATCTCATTCTTTATGTGATAGGTGCTCTTTCTAGCCGACGAAAAATATAAATAAGCTATAATGATAATCATATAATAACATATGCAGCCATTTTAAACTATCCAACAAACCCACAAATAGGTCTATACATTTGTATAGTTCGGTGTTAACAATTTTGTTCACTAGGATAATCACTTTCAAAATTATAGAAAAAGCAGTTCACTACTTTAAAATAAAACCTACCTATTTAATAAAATATTGTCACATTGATCTAGGCCTACTCATTTTAAAACTATTAATATTTATTATTAATAATATTATCATCATCGCATTTTACTACCCGTTCGGATTAGAAGCACTTACGCTAATTTATAGTGTTAGGGCGATTGTGAGATGAAATGGAGGACCTACAGTTTAATGTGGGATCCGAACCACGGTGGAGGCTTGTCTGGCATTCCACACAATCACAAGTTGTGATTAATACACGTCTTGTCTTAGGTGAAAGAAGTTTTTGGCAATCAAATAGATCTGTGCTGGGACCAAGGATTGAACTCCAGACCCCCAGCATAGAAGTTTGACACCTTATTCCTAGACCGCCACGTCACCTTTAATACTATTAAAAATATATTTAGGCCTAAGTATAGCAAATAATAACTATGGGTCAAATCTAAATCAAATTTTAATCCTAGTTCACTGGACTGTAATAATTGTAGTTTTTAATACAATTTTTATATAAGAGCTAGTTGAAAAAAAAAGTCATTAAAGTACTTTTTAAAAGCAACAAATTTTAATTAGCACTGTGTGGTGATTAAATAGTCACATTAAAAACATAGCCTAGCCTTGGCCTTTCCTTGAACAAATATTAAAGAAAATACATATAGCATATAGCATTTATAGATTTAAATACACACTTTTAATTATTACATGATAAAATATTAGTTATTACAATTTTAAACTTAAGCCCGTATCACACGACACTAGCTAGTACTTGAAATCCAGTGTGCTGGCTAGCACTAGCTATCACGTCATCATCTAGAGTCGTGTGAATCAGAAAAAGTATACTGGTTCTGCCACTTGGTACTGGCTACCATACTAGTTGTGAGGATAGAACATGCGCTATTTTCGTACTAGTTCCGACACTAGTTTGTGTAATTCGACCAATCAATGCCCGCTCAGACTATGTGTAGAGTAAATAATAGAAATGGCGCCGACATGGTCTTCGGATGTGATTTTGTTGTTGGCGGAAAATTATTCTAAACATCCTTGTTTATATAATACCAAATTGCCACAATATGACAATATATTTAATATATATAAATTCTATTTAAAACATGTCATCTAAAAATGACAAACTGTGTTCCAGACCCAATTTTAATCTAAATAAACTTGATAGCATGCCAACCTTGGATTTTTTTTCTAGAATATAAAGTGTGTGTAGGCTTAAAAAAGAACATTTGTGAATCAAGGATACTGTACTTGGACACCCATGGGCTTAGGGGCTTCTGACCACATCGTAAATAAATGAATACAAATTTAGGGAGATACTAAACGTTTGTGTCACCCCGAATGTATACTACCTAACCTCCGAATGTATCATATTTAGCATCCTGCGACCATTATTTCGTCTTTCCCAACAAGTCCCGTGTCCATATTCTTTTTCTTAGGCTCCCTCTCATATTTTTCAATATCTTTATTAGCAATTAATGCAGCTGTTGCACCCGAAATTCATCTCTGAAGTTCCATAAATATTTGCACTAGAACCTAGTACCAAACTAGCAGCGTGTGAATACTCTAGTCCTGTTTCCATTATACTAGCTAGTATACAGATATCTAGTCGCTAGCTAGCACACTTGATTTCTAGTGCGAGCTAGTGTCATGTGATACGGGCTTTAGCTATTTTTTCAGAAATTGTATGTTATAGCCTAGATCACAACACAGCTAAATATGAGAGGGCAAAAATAAAATGAGTCATAGATCATTAAAACGAAATGTATCTTTTTTTTTTGTATAATTTTACATTGTTGCCAGTATTTAATTAATATCCAAAGTTGTATTAATTTTGCTAGGTACGGGATATTTAAATTGTTTTAATATCTTTAAATATTAAATTTATTGATTCCAACAACTTATTAATAGTCATTACTTTTATGATAGGTTAGTGTTTTTAATTTATTTGTTTCAAATTGTACTTTTTGTGTTGCTTATTAAATGTAAATTATAAATGTTCCATATTTTAACACACAGCATTTAATTATATGTATGAAATAAAGTGCATTGAGCAAAAATAATTGATAATAAATAAAATGATAGAATATAAGGAAAATGGTAGAGCACAAATAACTACTACTACTACTACTTCCTGAGGAAGATGCTATAATAGCATCTAAATATTTATGTGTGTGTGTGTAAATATACGTTAGTGTTTTTACTTTTATATGTGCTCTACAACATCTAATTAGAAATTAATTAATTTAGTGCGAAATCTGAATGTTACAATATAATTTACTATGTTGTAAATTACAACATCCCTGCTTTTCAATTATGTGACTTTATCCTTTATTAAGTTTTATTTAAACAATTTATTGATTTGAATTACTGTTCTTCAATGTACCGTTTTTATCGTCTATTTCCTTCTATAAATGATTACTTTTGTAATTTTAATTATTTTCTAAAATATCTATTTATTCATACATGTTGTATTATATATTTACAATGCTGGCCTGTTATAGGTGGTATGGCTGTCGGTCAGGACTATGAAAAAGGAAATTGAAATTGAGTTTAAACTATACCTGTATTACAAATTCAGAGGTTTTTTATGGTTGCTAGCCGTGAATATAGCAGGTGACACGCGAGTGAAATATTCGGCCAACCTGTCAGCCTGATCGAGGAGTCATAATGTTCCGCTATTTCCGAGAGGCCGACCACGCGGCCCTCTACAAGAAGTTCCGACACCCCACTCCAGACCAGCTCATCACACACATTGTCGACTACATCACACAGCAGGTGAAGTCCCACACAATGTTATCTCTTGTTACTAACTAGACATTTCCTTCATCAGATCTGTATCCCTCTGGGTGTTGCAGTGGATGTGGGGTGCGGAGCAGGCCAGAGCACCCTAGTGCTGGCCCCGCACTTTACCAGCATTCTAGGCGTGGACCCCAGTGATGCGGCCATACAGGAGGCGCGAGGAAGCAACCCACCACACAACGTTCAATTCAGGTCTCACAGCTCTACTCGCGCTAGGAATCGTGAAACAATAACTGTGCGCTTTAAACCCCATTGGGAGCGCATGCACTTAGGTCTGGGTTTGTCGGTCGTTATTACGACAGGGTTTGAATTTTGGTCAGGTTTACCAGAGGGTGGTTTTTTCCTAAATATTTCCCCTCTCTATACTCACACGCATTTGTGGGTGCATTATACCTCCTTATCTCCGCTCCACTAGGAAAGGTAGTAAGACAAACATGTCATGATAAAGAATTAGTTTTATTGAATAAATATCTAAAATATGACTTTTCTCAAACATTCATTGGTCTCCAGATCATAGAAATATGAGTTCCTAGCAATTTGTTATTATTATTAGCACCGCGTCTTACTACCCTGTTCGGGTTATACGCACTTACGCTAATGTATAATGGTAGGGTGATTGTGAGATGAAATGGAGGACCTACAGTTTAACGTGGAATCCCAACCACGGTGGAGGCCCGGCATTCCCCACATTCACAAGATGTCTTATCAGAGGTGAAGGAAGGGTTTGGTAATCAGATAGATGTGTCGGGACCGAGGATTGAACCCCGGACCCCAGCACAGAAGTCCGACACCTTACCCCCTAGACTGCCAGGTCACCCAGCATTTGTTGTCAATATTGATTATTTATATTTTAAGATTTAAAAATTATCTTTTTCCATTTGTCATCCTTTTTAAAGAAGAAACTGTTTATTATTTATTAAAAACTAACCGTCAGCCTTTGAAGTTAGATTAAGTTCTAGATAGTCCACCTTCCCCCTCGGCCCTGAACTGACAAATAGGATGTGTTGGGGTTCCAGGGTCGGTAGTGCAGAGTCCCTGGATGTTAAACCAGGCTCAGTGCACTTAGTGACAGCTTCCCAGGCCTGTCATTGGTTCAACCTGCCTCGGTTCTATCAAGAAACTGAGCGGGTCCTGGCCCCTGGCGGGGTCTTGGCCATGTACGGATACCTCCTACCACGCCCCCTATTTGGGGACATACAACTGGGACATATAGTGGACAAGGTGAGAGTACGCAACTCTGAAACAACTAGCGCTGAGTTTGTTGCAGTGCTATAGCTAGTGCTTTGTTTGTTGCAGTACTATAACACTATACTAGGGGACTATGTGCTGGATGGAAGCAAGAAAGTTTATCTTAACAACTACAGGGACCAGGAGTTCAACAGGGTCCCCTTCATCGGAGAACCACTTGTTAGGTAAACTAACAACTTACTCCCTCGGTGACCACTTGTTGGGTAAACTAACAACTTACTCCCTCGGGACCACTTGTTGGGTAAACTAACAACTTACTCCCTTGAGACCACTTGTCAGGTAAACTAACAACTTACTCCCTTGGGACCACTTGTTGAGTAAAGTAATGATTAACTCCCTGGGGACCACTTGTCGGGTGAAGTAATGGCTAGCTCCCTGGGGACCACTTGTTAGGTGAAGTAACGGCCAACTCCCTGGGGACCACTTGTCAGGTGAAGTAATGGCTAGCTCCCTGGGGACCAATTGTCAGGTAAAGTAATGGATAACTCCCTGGGGACCACTTGTCGAGTAAAGTAACGGCTAACTTGGGGGGGACCACTTGTCGGGTAAAGTTATGGCTAGCTCCCTGGGGACCAATTGTCAGGTAAAGTAATGGATAACTCCCTGGGGACCACTTGTCGGGTAAAGTAACGGCCAACCCCCTAGGGACCACTTGTCAGGTAAAGTTATGGCTAACTCCCGGGGACCACTTGTCAGGTAAAGTAACGGCCAACTCCCTGGGGACCACTTGTCGAGTAAAGTAACGTCTAACTCCCTGGGGACCACTTGTCGGGACCTCGACTACTCATCATATTGTTCTCAACTGTTTCAGAGACGAGAGTGTTAGTGCCGAGTACCAGGCTACAGTGACAGACCTGGTGGGATATGTCAACAGTTGGTCGGCTTGTCAGAACTACCGTCGCCAACACGGCGATGTCAATACTGCCAACATTCTGTCCCACTTCCAGGATGAGTATGTTACTGGTGTTACTTGTGTTAGCATGTGTGCTACTTGCCTGGAGGGAGGGTGAATGAACATATCCTCTCTTGTTACAGGATAATGCAGACTATCGGAGCCAGTAGCGCACCTGACGATACCGCAATAACAATACAATACAAGTACTTCTTGCTCATGGGTCGCAAGCCCCTGGGACTACAATAAACACATTTGGGCCGTGTGTCATATTTTTATAATACATTTAAATCACAATCATTTCAGGAATCATTGGTGTCAATAACAAAAATATTTCATACATGAATGTTTAAAAAAACACTATAGCTTGAAAAATACCAGGCATATCCAGAAAGAAAAGACCATGGCATTTATAAATAAATGTTTTTTTACTAAACTTTCTGAAAACACTTGAATTTGGAGAAGTTTAGTTATAAAAGTTTGTCGCCTGTCTTTTGAACCACGTTAGGACTTCTTTCATCTCATCTTGAGCGTTAAGTTTTTCCCGCCCAGATGTTTCTTTAGGTAGAGAAACAAGTGATAACCATACCATTTGAAACCGTCACGTGCAGTGTGGGACCGGGCTTAGTCTTGGAGCAGGCAGACGCCATATGTCAACATTCCCCTTTTATTGTTCTGAATGGCCCGTCGAAGAAGTCCCATAGTATGCATCAGCATTAATTGTCATGACAGGAGGCATAAAGTCAACCAGGAGAATGACTCTTCTGTCCCAGAAAACTGTAGGTTTTTTTTCTCCTTTGAAGAAGTCGACGTTTTGAACTTCCTGCCTGGTTTTGTGGGAATACGTATGGCGCCATTGAAAAGACTGGAGATGAAACTGAATCGAAGCAACAGTCACAATAGAGTCCAAAAACTCGTCTGCCTAACACGTGAGCGCGGAACCCATCCGCTTTTTCTTGTGGTCGTCTTAACATTTTGGGCACCCAGCGTGTGCAGAAATGTTTCCATCAAGGCTTAACGAATGATAGTGTTAAACACTTCAGGAATAATGTCGTGTAACTGTTTTCATCCGACGCCAATCTGCACGAATCTCTCTTTTTCCAACCTGTGGCCTGGGTCTCTGTTTTATTCAAGCCATATATTCTCCACTACTGGCTTGCTAAGCCTGTCATTGCCTCATATTCCTTTTAATATAACTTAAGACTAGGATAGGCACAACATCCAGTCCCCAGCTGTTGTCAATGGGGAAAGAGTAAACCTATATTGAGTTCATTTAACAATAGGTAATTTGATTTAAAAATTGTGATCCGCCCCCTTCCCCTTATTTATGTATTCTTATATCCATAAATAACAGACAGGTTGGGTACAAGAGTTTTATTTTTATTCAACAAAATGACAAAAGGCTCTACCCATACAAAATGGCCAAGAGTAATAATAACACAACAAAATACGGGACACCTCCCTAAGTTAATAAATGGCCAAACTAACAATTTAAACAATTACGGTTAAATTGACCTTCGCACAAATCTGGTAGAGATAACAATAACAATGAAGGATGGCGATAGTAAACCCTAGACTATGGTAATATCAAAAGGATACTAGCTAGTCGCCATCGGTGACTCCCAATTTATCAGAGTAATAGACAACATGTTCTAGATAAAAGAATATCTTAACAGCCATAAATGGACATAATAAAATATACAACAAATATAGAAACATTCGTTATAGTTATAAAATTAACGTTAAACATTTCAACAAGAGTTAAAAGAATAATCACGCCGACTCGCAGCCCCTGATATAACCAACAAAGAATAAATCTCCTATGTTTAACAATAACAAATAAACTTCCCATTAATAACACGTAGCATAATCTTAAAACATAGGATTTGGGAAAATTAAAATATAATACAGCCCAATACAACACAGAACCTAAAATAGCGGTGCTCTAAAACGTAAACCCATCCGTAGAGCGGATAAAAGAGTTTCCCTATCAGACAAATGTTTTGGGTCTAACCGTGCAACAATATTACGTTTAGCCATAGTCTTTAAGCGAAATTCTGGAGACCCGGTATAAATAAAGATCCTATTTATAATATAACATCCCAAATGGTAATTTTGAATGATTAATGCCAACCAGAATTTTGAAATAAACCGAGTTAAATCTATCCAAGACCAAAGTGCCTCACCTAGCGATCGTAGTGCAATGTTTACTGGCACTACAGAGTTCTGCCATTATATATACACACTTAATATCATGTGTTCTCAAAGCAAGGATGGGTAGAGGGACAAGGGGGGTAGCATTGTTCTGGAACATGCTCACACAGTCTAAGTATAATACGAACGCGCGCCGAACAATAGTTCCGTTATCTTCCAATCACAGCTGTCGGTAAACACCCAACCTGCGCATATCGACTGTCTATTATTTTCTTGGGCGAGGCACAATTAGAGGTGAGCAGCGAACTATGATCCCTCAGGTCAGTCTGAAATGAGTCGTGCCGCAATGTTGTTGTGGCATGGAGCCTTGCCGTGACGAGTAAACTGGGGCAGAAGCAGTAAGCCAAACCATCCTCTTCTTTATGTGTTGTAACAAGGTTACAAAATCAAGATGTGAGATATTGTTGTGTATTTATACTAGTTTTTTATTGACTTTATTGTACAAATGTATACCACCAACTTGGCCAGTATATCTTGCTTCTTTGTGGGCCATGGTTTATTTTTTATACCAGGTTAAATAAATAATTTTGATAAAACTTTTTACAAATGTACATTATTCATTATTTATTATTTACAATATCATCCAGATTTATTTTCAGTCTGTGACAGTGTCAGTTTAATAAAATATATCTATCTTCCTCTTTTCTTTCGCCAATCTTCTTCTCTGACTTACACACTTGCTGTTATTTGCTTCTCCTTGTGGTCTTTTTTTCTTCATACTTTATCCCCATCATTCTCTTTGGTATTCCTTTCTTTTCCATCCTCATTACATGACCATATCACCTCAGTCTTGCTTCCTCTACTGTCTCGTGTGCTCCAAACTAAGAATGTAAATACATTTTTTTTTTCCTGCCATTGTGGCAACGTGAGTTTTCAAATAACGAGCTACCTATGAAAATCTGACTTTCTGGTACATATACCAGCACAAACACCTAGAGCTACCAGTACTGGTATATTTACCATTATAAACACCTACCGGTACTACTATAACACTTAAGAACCACTGGTGCAGGTAGCACAAGATTAATCTTCTTCACAAGATGGGTAAGACATTAAATCACAAATACAATAAAATTGCATTGAAACAAAATTAATTTGTAACTAAAATAAATACTCCGTCAATGTCTACTTTTGTCCTGCATGAGCCTTTTGACCTCCTGGAGGCACAAGCTAGCCTCGTCCATGGCCTCTTTGTCTCCGTGTTTGTTGGCAGAAGACCAGCCCAGCTCACAGGATCTCTTGGCCTCCTCCACCATTTGCTTCTGGAGGTACAGGGAACCCATGTTGACATACACGGTGGCCAGGTGTTGCTGGTCGCCTACCTCCACGGCACGGTTCAGGTACCTGGGACAGTAAAACACACAGCTCTGTTTCATGGGAATATCGTTACACAGCTTTCCTCGAGTTACATCTTGATATTCCTCACTCTCCAGACAATAACCCTGATATTCTTCATTCTGACAATAACCATGATATTCCTCACTCTCCAGACAATAACCGTGATATTCCTCACTCTCCTGACAATAACCGTGATATTCCTCATTCTGACAATAACCCCGATATTCCTCATTCTGACAATAACCCTGATATTCCTCATTCTGACAATAACCGTGATATTCCTCATTCTGACAATAACCCCGATATTCCTCATTCTGACAATAACCCCGATATTCCTCATTCTCCTTACAATGACTGTGATATTCCTCATTCTCCTGACAATAACCGTGATATTCCTCACTCTCTTGACAATAACCCTGATATTCCTCACTCTCCAGACAATAACCCTGATATTCCTCACTCTCCTGACAATAACCGTGATATTCCTTATTCTGACAATAACCCTGATATTCCTCATTCTCCTGACAATAACCCTGATATTCCTCACTCTCCTGACAATAACCCTGATATTCCTCACTCTCCTGACAATAACCGTGATATTCCTTATTCTGACAATAACCCTGATATTCCTCATTCTCCTGACAATAACCCTGATATTCCTCACTCTCCTGACAATAACCCTGATATTCCTCACTCTCCTGACAATAACCGTGATATTCCTTATTCTGACAATAACCCTGATATTCCTCATTCTCCTGACAATAACCCTGATATTCCTCACTCTCCTGACAATAACCCTGATATTCCTCACTCTCCTGACAATAACCGTGATATTCCTTATTCTGACAATAACCCTGATATTCCTCATTCTCCTGACAATAACCCTGATATTCCTCACTCTCCTGACAATAACCCTGATATTCCTCACTCTCCTGACAATAACCGTGATATTCCTTATTCTGACAATAACCCTGATATTCCTCATTCTCCTGACAATAACCCTGATATTCCTCACTCTCCTGACAATAACCCTGATATTCCTCACTCTCCTGACAATAACCGTGATATTCCTTATTCTGACAATAACCCTGATATTCCTCATTCTCCTGACAATAACCCTGATATTCCTCACTCTCCTGACAATAACCCTGATATTCCTCACTCTCCTGACAATAACCGTGATATTCCTTATTCTGACAATAACCCTGATATTCCTCATTCTCCTGACAATAACCCTGATATTCCTCACTCTCCTGACAATAACCCTGATATTCCTCACTCTCCTGACAATAACCCTGATATTCCTCACTCTCCTGACAATAACCGTGATATTCCTCACTCTCCTGACAATAACCCTGATATTCCTCACTCTCCTGACAATAACCGTGATATTCCTCACTCTCCTGACAATAACCGTGATATTCCTCACTCTCCTGACAATAACCCTGATATTCCTCACTCTCCTGACAATAACCGTGATATTCCTCATTCTGACAATAACCCTGATATTCCTCATTCTCCTGACAATAACCCTGATATTCCTCACTCTCCTGACAATAACCCTGATATTCCTCATTCTCCTGACAATAACCCTGATATTCCTCATTCTCCTGACAATAACCCTGATATTCCTCACTCTCCTGACAATAACCCTGATATTCCTCACTCTCCTGACAATAACCCTGATATTCCTCACTCTCCTGACAATAACCGTGATATTCCTTATTCTGACAATAACCCTGATATTCCTCATTCTCCTGACAATAACCCTGATATTCCTCACTCTCCTGACAATAACCCTGATATTCCTCACTCTCCTGACAATAACCGTGATATTCCTTATTCTGACAATAACCCTGATATTCCTCATTCTCCTGACAATAACCCTGATATTCCTCACTCTCCTGACAATAACCCTGATATTCCTCACTCTCCTGACAATAACCGTGATATTCCTTATTCTGACAATAACCCTGATATTCCTCATTCTCCTGACAATAACCCTGATATTCCTCACTCTCCTGACAATAACCCTGATATTCCTCACTCTCCTGACAATAACCGTGATATTCCTTATTCTGACAATAACCCTGATATTCCTCATTCTCCTGACAATAACCCTGATATTCCTCACTCTCCTGACAATAACCCTGATATTCCTCACTCTCCTGACAATAACCGTGATATTCCTTATTCTGACAATAACCCTGATATTCCTCATTCTCCTGACAATAACCCTGATATTCCTCACTCTCCTGACAATAACCCTGATATTCCTCACTCTCCTGACAATAACCGTGATATTCCTTATTCTGACAATAACCCTGATATTCCTCATTCTCCTGACAATAACCCTGATATTCCTCACTCTCCTGACAATAACCCTGATATTCCTCACTCTCCTGACAATAACCGTGATATTCCTTATTCTGACAATAACCCTGATATTCCTCATTCTCCTGACAATAACCCTGATATTCCTCACTCTCCTGACAATAACCCTGATATTCCTCACTCTCCTGACAATAACCGTGATATTCCTTATTCTGACAATAACCCTGATATTCCTCATTCTCCTGACAATAACCCTGATATTCCTCACTCTCCTGACAATAACCCTGATATTCCTCACTCTCCTGACAATAACCCTGATATTCCTCACTCTCCTGACAATAACCGTGATATTCCTCACTCTCCTGACAATAACCGTGATATTCCTCACTCTCCTGACAATAACCCTGATATTCCTCACTCTCCTGACAATAACCGTGATATTCCTCATTCTGACAATAACCCTGATATTCCTCATTCTCCTGACAATAACCCTGATATTCCTCACTCTCCTGACAATAACCCTGATATTCCTCATTCTCCTGACAATAACCCTGATATTCCTCATTCTCCTGACAATAACCCTGATATTCCTCACTCTCCTGACAATAACCCTGATATTCCTCATTCTCCTGACAATAACCGTGATATTCCTCATTCTGACAATAACTGTGATATTCCTCATTTTGACAATAACCGTGATATTCCTCACTCTCCTGACAATAACCGTGATATTCCTCACTCTCTTGACAATAACCGTGATATTTCTCACTCTCCAGACAATAACCCTGACATTCCTCACTCTCCAGACAATAACCCTGATATTCCTCATTCTCCTGACAATAATCGTGATATTCCTCACTCTCCTGACAATAACCCTGATATTCCTCATTCTCCTGACAATAACCGTGATATTCCTCACTCTCCTGACAATAACCGTGATATTTCTCACTCTCCAGACAATCGTAAACATACATAAGTGCAGTGTCCAGGTCCCCACGAAGAAATGACACAGTCCCCAGGTCATTTAGCAGCACTGCAGTCTGTTCATGAGTATCTCCAGCCAGGAAATACGCTCGCTGGTAGCAAGTGAACGCCTGGTCCAGTCGTCTCGTGTCTAATAGCAGCCGAGCGTGAGCGTCCAGTGTCATAGCGAGAAGGAGAGTAGTATCCTCATCTGGGCTGACACGGAGCTTATTCTCCAGGCGTTCAGTGCAGAACTGAAACCCTTGCTCCGCCTTCCTGCCACAGAACAGAGAGGATCATGGTTTGTGTGCTTCATCTAGACTACAGCAACCGTGTGAATGTACCACGGCCTTCATCTAGACTACAGCAACCGTGTGAATGTACCACGGCCTTCATCTAGACTACAGCAATTGTCTGAATGTACCACGGCCTTCATCTAGACTACAGCAACTATGTGAATGTACCATGGCCTTCATCTAGACTACAGCAACTGTCTGAATGTACCACGGCCTTCATCTAGACT
>CABFVX010001354.1:72547-98465 GCA_902151425.1 Timema shepardi | reverse complement strand
GGGGGGGGGGGGGCGAGTTGAAATGATCAGAGGAAATCAGGGAAAAGGTCGGGGATTTCATTGGTCAAGTTTAGTAGACACCATGTGTAGCCATAATTATGCCTGTCCCCACTCCCCAGTTCTCTTAGTTTTTCATCGTGTTCAGAAAACTTACATTTTAGGTTTTTAACAGTAATATCACTTTGTATATCGTCAAAATTAGGTGGAGTGGTTTTAAAATCTATGAGAATTTGCTGAATGTGTTCTTTGTATCATATTCAATATCTAATTCTTTGAGGATTATTTTAGACAACAGTTTACATCGAGTTGCTCTGTCGTACGCTCGACCAGCAGGCATACAGGGCACTGAAGCTCAATTCATTATGGTTGATCACAGTTCAGATTGCGACAAATTTATAAAATATACAGAAAAGGGCGTGTTCGACGGACAATTTACCTCTCAACAATTTAACTCTTAATAATTTTTGGTGTAAAATGAGTATAATAATAATATTTAGCACCGTGTCTTACTACCCGTTCGGGTTATACGCTTTAAGTACTAATTTCGCTAATGGAATAGGAATTGGGAAGGGCGAATTAGAGGAAGTTAACCCGCATTTGCGTGGAGGGAGAGTGGAAAACCATTTAGGTAAAACCACCCCCAGTTCACCCGACCGAGATTCGAACCTCAATCTCCCCGTCCTCAGCAGTCGAGCTCAACACGACCAGCGCGTTAGCCAATTACGCCACCGAGGCGGGGGTAAAATGAGTAGTTCCTGAGTAAATCACACATAAACCGTGATAGGCTCTTATTTAACAGTGCTCTCGTACTTAACCTTGTCGTAGATCTTTATTTTTGTGAATAGGTAATATTCGTTGCACGCAAACATAAATAGAATATTTATTGTTGTCAATTTTATTTTAAACATTTTTTTTAGACAAGCGTATTTGCCCAAAATTGAACTTAATTGTATTTAGAGGCGATTTTTTTCTGTTTTAAGGGGGGAAGCTACCACGGTAAGGGAGAGAACTCTCTTTTATTTCACTTTTAACTCCTTCAACAATGTTCCTGCCAAGTTTCAAAACTTTGTGAGTCTTTCCGTCAATATGGCGGTTTATCGTCTAATTTCCCTGGACTAGAAGTGCTACCTATCCAATAATGATCACTCTGGTCCACCAGACTCAATGCCACTCGGAGAATAAAGTTGTTTGGTTTGTTTAGCTAATGGAGATATCATCGTAACTCTGCTCCCGATAAACACGAAGTTCCCCTGGGTGACTCCGGCCCAGTTCCGTCCCGAGTTGGTTCCTGAAGAGCTGATGGCCCAGGGACTAACAGTAAGAACTATTGCTTGCTTTCAAACTTGAAGGGGTATGGTACGCATCATATAGAACATATTAGCTCAAACCAAAATATCTCTATTAAGTTTCATGAGTGTGCGAATTTCACTTTGAAATGATTTTTCATTGAATATGTGTTTATTAGGTTCATTTCTACAATTTTTGAATAGTGTTTTCAGGACAAAAGAACACCAATTTTTGTAAAATGTTAATGCCATTTGAGTCACTTTTATAAAGTGACTCATTTGGATTTTATCTCATATTGAGACATTTTTAACGTTTTTAGTACACATTAACATGTTAGTTTTGTCTTTTTACTCACATATTGTTTTAATATGTTTCTTTTGTCTTTTTATCGGAGTGATACACCTGTGGTTTTTTTTAGCAAGTGTATCACTCATCTGTACTAAGAGCCCATTAGAGCACTCCTATGGAGTGTCTCAGATGGATATTTTATCTCGTTTTTTTATCTATTTTATATTTATACCGGTTATTATTTTGTGTATTTGCCTGTATATTCTGCAGGTAAATTACTATGTCTCTCCCCTATGGGGATTTTACTAGTTTTTTAATATATTTCAAGGCCCTAATGACCTCAATGTGTCGATGGGCCTCAAAACCCTAATATTATTATTACTATTAGCACCGCGTCTTTTTACCCGTTCGGGCTATACGCACTTACGCTAATGTGTAATGGTAGGGTGATTGTGAGATGAAATAGAGGACCTACAGTTTAACGTGGAATCCGAACCACGGTGGAGGCCTGGCATTCCCCACATTCACAAGATGTCTTGTCAGAGGTGAAGGAAGGGTTTGGTAATCAGATAAATCTNATTATTATTATTATTAGCACCGCGTCTTACTACCCGTTCGGGTTATACGCACTTACGCTAATGTGTAATGGTAGGGTGATTGTGAGATGAAATGGAGGACCTACAGTTTAACGTGGAATCCGAACCACGGTGGAGGCCTGGCATTCCCCACATTCACAAGATGTCTTGTCAGAGGTGAAGGAAGGGTTTGGTAATCAGATAAATCTGTGCCGGGATCGAGGATTGAACCCCGGCCGCCAGCATAGAAGTCTGACACCTTACCCCTAGACCATCAGGTCATCGACAAAACCCTAATAATAATAATAACAACTACTTACTGGCGAGTAATAGTGTATCATATTTTGTCATAATAAAACAAAGATAATAATTCGTATACACTCTATACTAAGGGTACCAACTCCACTTGAAAGTGAAGGGTGGTAAATAGTAGGACATGCTGTCTATGGAGCAACTTGTGTCCTCAGTTGACTGTCGAGGACTATGTCCATGTAATGGAAGTCCTCACCAACGACGTCCGGTTCAATATCTACAATGTCTGCTACAAGCGGATTCTGGTGGCCTGGATATTCACCGCCTTTGTTGTTTTGCTGGGACTCCTCTTTTCTGGCGTGACCGGCCTCACCTTGTTCGGACTGGGCGTGATGTGGCTAGTGCTGAACGCCGCCGCCATCTTCCTTTGCATGTGGGTCAAGATCAAGGTATGTCCAGTCCCAAGGACTACTCCTCAGAACTAGACCAATGGGATAACTGGCGGGGGAGACTACCGGGGCGGGCCAACTGGAATATAGTTGGTGGTTTTTAGGTACTTAGCCTGCTTATAATAATAGTACAAATAAAAATAAATATTGTAATAAAAGTATAAATTTGAAGTATTATAAAACTGTTTGGATTTAAAGATTGTTAAGATACCGAGCCAAATAAACCGGTAAATTAATTAAAAGTCCAAACCTATTAGCCAGAGCCCTTTTATTAGAGCGCAGACAACTGGCCTCCAGTCTGATACTAGAGCGCAGATAACTGGCCTCCAGTCTGGTACTAGAGCGCAGACAACTGGCCTCCAGTTTTGTACTAGAGCGCAGACAACTGGCCTCCAGTTTGGTACTAGAGCGAAGACAACTGGCCTCCAGTTTGGTACTAGAGCGAAGACAACTGGCCTCCACTCTGGTACTAGAGTGCAGATAACTGGCCTCCAGTCTGTGCTAGTGAGGAGTGACCTCCTGACCTCACAACTAGGGATGTGTGGTACTAGAAAATTTGGAGAAAGTTGAAATCGATTGAAAAAGCAAATAACTTGGCCACAAAATCTACAAACCAAACCGAGAATTTATTATTTCTAATAATACCGTAAATATCTGAAAGTAGGCTGCACTTTTTGTCACAAAACGGCCTTCTTTGAGAAATGTTTTGGTTATAAATATCAAACTTTGACATTAAAAATTATTACACTACAAAATTAAATAATAAATGGTGTTCATTGTAACTACCTGTCACCATTCTATTAATTACATTTAAAATGTGTACGAGTTACATCTCGAGTGTTCGAATGAACTATAAGACAGTATAAAGTAAGCGCCAGCTCAACTGTCAAAAGGAGCACTATAGACTGTAAATTTACATTTTCATCGTTCCAAAGAAAGTGTTCTTGTCTCTTGCATATACATATTATTTTCATATTCTCGTCTCTGTACTGTCTAGAATTTAAATAGTGGTTTTCTCAATCATTCACAGTCCTTACACGTGCTATTGTTGGTTCTGGTGGGGATTGTTAAAGCTGAACCAGAACTTGGAGCGGTGCATGGCGCAAGTCAACAAACACCTCCTGCGCCACAGCATAATCTTGGGGCTGGACGACCGAGGGAAATTGTCGTGTCACAAGGTCAACCTCTGCTTCATCTACTTTGACACCGCGGACTGCATCGTAAGTTGACAACTCACTACCTTGCTTTCAAACATTGTGACAAAGCACACTGAGTTGTGAGTTGCGTATCGAGGACTGACGGTAGTCGTGTGTTGCGTAGAAGAAGCTTCAGGAGGTGATTGACCGCGAGGAACGCGAGGGTCGTCCAGTGAACAGAGAAGAGACAGCTGAGGAGAGGAGACAGAGGCAAGCATTCCAGGAGAGGATGGACATCGAGGACCGAGACATCATCATACAAGGGAGCAACACTACTCGACTGTCTCGGAAACAGGTGAGCAACACCACCCGACTGTCTCGGAAACAGGTGAGCAACACTACCGACTGTCTCGGAAACAGGTGAGCGACACTACCCGACTGTCTTGGAAACAGGTGAGCAACACCACCCAGCTGTCTCGGAAATCAGGTGAGCAACACCACCCGGCTGTCTCGGAAACAGGTGAGCAACACCACCCGGCTGTCTCGGAAACAGGTGAGCAACACCACCCGACTGTCTCGGAAACAGGTGAGCAACACTACCCAGCTGTCTCGGAAACAGGTGAGCAGCACCACCCGGCTGTCTCGGAAACAGGTGAGCAACACCACCCGGCTGTCTCGGAAACAGGTGAGCAGCGTACCGTCACCTTTGACAGGGTTGACACAAATTACCAGTCGATGGGGAGGTCCCAGGTTTTCTTGTTGGTGGAAATAACACCTTTTAATTCAAAGGAATATCTATTTGCCGAGAAGTCGAAGGATTGAAGGTTTTTTGGGTGAGAAGGTATGATGTATGATGTGAAGGGAGTTAAGAGGGGAGTTTGAGTCTGTCTGGAGTAGTCGAGTGCACTAAGACCCGATTGGGGGAGTTCTCAGCGAAGGTGCACTAGGGCGTCGTGATTGGTTTGACATGTTTTCTTCCTTGAGTTCCATGGGTTTTTTTAGGGCTGGGCACGTCAAGGTGCGCTGCTGATGTGCTTTTCTGATCTTGATCTTGGTCCCTGCAGTAGAGTTTGTGGGGGCTAGGGCTGGTGTAACCTTAGGTATCAGGATGTAACCTATCGGGGACAAGGCCAGGGAGATGTGTAACCCTAGTCTCTCCTCTTCCCCTATTTTATTTATTTGGTGATATTTACACTATAAAAATACAAGATTACACTCACTAGGCACCAAACTAAATACAAGGAGAAATCTGATACATTTAGAACATAGATACAAAACAGATACAATTCATTAAAGAATGTGAGGAATGCCAGGCCTCCACCGTGGTTCGGATTCCACGTTAAACTGTAGGTCCTCCATTTCATCTCACAATCACCCTTCACAATCACCCTACCATTACACATTAGCGTAAGTGTGTATAACCTGAACGGGTAGTAAGACGCGGTGCTAATAATAATAATAATTCACTAAACAATAAAGGGGTTATCACTTGACGAGATATTTTCCCTCAGCTATCACCACCTCCGAGGTTGATATCAGCATAAAAACACTGATTCGCTTCTCTCTGCGCCGACTCTTGTCGGTGCTCTCTAGCATGAGTGCTGAGACCGAGCGCTCTTGGGAGCTCGATTAGCGCACAGTTGAGGGGCGCATCGAGCGGAAAAGGGGGCGAGAGGGTTTACTCGGTCTTATAACATGCACAGCATGGTTGTATGAATACTGTACCAATCTGGCGCAATATCACACCTTGCACCATAGAGTAGTTTTAAGACTATGTGCCCAGTGGTACACTCTGGCGCAATGTCATGTATTCTCACTGTAAACAACAGGTGAAAGGTGAACAGCTATTGACCCGCTATATCCAGCGCTGGGCCAAGGACTACCTGCGCCGGCGCCTGGACTGGACTGTAGATGAGGAGGGGGGGAACCCGATGGAGCCGCGCCATCTGGCACCAGCGCTCTGCCCCTGTCAGTACATAGAGGAATATCTGCGCAACAAACCTCGCGCGGACAAACGAGCGTTTTGTCCCTGCTGGACAGCCTTCCTGACTGAGCGTGGCATCAACTAGTGTGTGTGTGTGTGCGCGCATGCACACCCCTTTGTAGCGCAGCTGTAGTTTGCCTACCATTCATGTGGACAGTCTTTAAATGAACTGGTTATTAAAAAGTCAACATTTCCTCGACCTGTGCCTTATGTTGCTGCTAGTGTAGCGTTAGTTAGTCATATCATGTTAGGAGGGGCCCCATTCGTTGTTTGTCACAAGACCTGAAACCCGCGATAATGTCGTGCAAACACTTGTGTCACTTTGCTTGTCAATGCATGTCGTATCAAGTGCGCACGGAGCGGAGCAAGTGTCCTATCAAGTGCAGGTTCTAACGAAATGTTACTCGAAACCTAACATTGGTGATTGGTTTGTTTGTCTTTGTGTTGAGTATTTGTAGCCATATTAACTTTTAGTTGGTAATGCTTGCTAAATATTAGCAAATGTCGTGTAGTTAGTGACACTGTTTCGAGGTGACCGATATCACCCGCCGTAAGGAACAGTTTGACTCGTGTGTGTTGGCGAAATTGGATTTCGACATCACACATGCGTTACTTACTGTTCCATCCTTCTTATTTCTCTCTACACTTTTTGAGATAAATGTGTGTTACATGCGTAAGAAACGCAGAAAAGAGGCGTGGGATATTTCTGACTAAACTTCTCGGTTCACTGTTGAAATAAGGCAGCTCCAATGTCAACATTTGTCGCGCAGTCTGTCAGAAATATTAGCCCTAAATAAATTGTGTGGTTTAAGATTGAAAACTACTTTTTTATTGTAATTATATCTAATCCGTCATTTGTTTGAACTTGATATATCTTTAAAAAACAGAACCCGGTTTATAAACTATTCATTTTAATTGTTGAGTGTGGAGCTGACCTATCCCAATGTTCCACTAATGCTTCTAAACAGGGGTGCACTGCAGGTGGCTGGGAGTACAAATATGACAGCCCTTAACATACGTTTGTAAATACCACCGAAGTTAAGTTATATTTTTATCATTAGTAGGTATAATAAGACCGGGGCCATTTCATATTTGTTATTGATGTTATGTCGCTACTTTCCACTAAAAACATCAGCTTCTGTTTACACTGATATGAGCAAAAATGCTTCTAAAGTGTTAGACTAGAGCTTAGTGTCTATTTTTGATGTATTCAAGTTTGTAAAATGATCCTCCACCGCTACTTGTGTGAGTTACAAAGAAATCAATCAGTGTTTATACGGTTGTCTTAAGAGATTGTTTATAAACGACAAGAAACCACAAACTTGACGGTTTTACATTTGATTCCATCATATATCTTTAAAAATAACGGATGACTCTTGGTTTAAAGTATCTGCAGTTCACCCCTGCCTGTAAGTCCTAGTATCCAGCAACACTGGTACAGAGTAGGAATGTTTGTGCGCGTGCATGTGCCGGTGGTAGTCCTGTACTAAGGTGGCGGGTCTGTGTGTCAATCAGGAGCGGGCCGAGCTAGTGTTCCTTCGCTACTCCCACCGCTGGGCCAAGCAGTTTGTGCGCAAGCGTCTGGAGCTGGCGCTGGACGGGGGCCCCCACAGGACCGCTCCGCCCCGCCATTGCTGCACCTCGCAGTGCCCTTGCCAGTTTATCGAGGATCACCTCAAGTACAAGCCACGAGGCAAGTCTTCCGTCAGACAATTCTTCCGTATGCCCGACTTTGGGCTCAAGTGAGCGAGGGGGGGGGGCTCACGAGCCTCCTGTTTAGTTTACAAGGTTCTAGATCACACACCTACTAGCGACACAGAGACAGTCCTTGGACCGAGGAGGCGCGGCGTCGGATGTAGGACACTTTAGTCGTGCGGTCCTTGTACATAATATGACTAGACTATATTTTCTCTCCATCCTGACAACATGGCCGTCCTGTCTCTGATTGATCGGGTCTTACTAACCTTCATTACCTTTGTGCTTCTCTGGGACTCTGTTATTAAGTTTCATCTCTCACCTTTTGACCATTTCACCTCTGTTGTGTTTGCTCGACCTTACCCGCTGACCAATGATATAACCGTTTAGGTGGTCACTTGTGATGTTGGATGTGTGCACTATATTACACATAGTCAAGAACATTCCAGAACGAACAATAAAATGATAAAGTATTAGGAAAAAACTAGAACACAAATAAAAGACACTAACACAAATTTACACACACTTGAATATTTCGATGCTATTAAAGCACCTTCCTCAGGAAGTAGTAGTAATTAGAAATATTGAAGTGTGTGTAAATTTGTGTTAGTGTCTTTTCTTTTATTTGTGTTATACTTTTTTCCTAATACTTTATCATTTTATTCATTACTAAATGTTTTTGCTCAATGCACGTTTTTCATACATAGAACGAACAATAAGTAATTTTAACTATGTTTCCTAAAATATTGTTTCGAGTTGGATAAAAAGAAATTATAAAAGTAATGAAATAGTGTGAGAAAACTTACCTATCGCGAATGAACTTGAACTACACCTTAAGACTTGCAGACGAGATCATCGGCCATAGCGGACAGCAAACTTAAGGTTCGAAGACAAGGGAATGAGAATTAAAGGCAGGATTTTCACAGTTTTTTTTATAGCAAAACCTTTTTTAAAAAAAATCCAATAATTTTCCAGTATACTTTGTAATTCTCTTCACGTGGTGATATCAACGGTTGTTGAATATCTTTGAAAGGTGTTGTGGAATTTAATGACAACTCTTTCTCCTCGTTTAAAAAGTTTGTCGTCTAACGTCGTCGCTACACTTGAGAGATATTCAACAATTGAATGGGAAGAAAACTAAACTTTCTTTTTCACAGTTCACATTAGCTGTCCCTAAGTACAACATTATCGTGGCTTTGTGGGTAGTTGTATTGTTTGGATAGACGCTGAGTGATAAGGGGTTGTATTGGATAGACGCTGCGTGGAGGTTAAGTGATTGTTGATGACATTCTGATCCCCTACATCGGCTACAAGGATAACATGATCCGTTGACGTAAGAGAGGTCGCAGCAGAGATCGGACCTCGCCGGCTGACTAACTACCCAAGTTCAACCCCGTGCTGGTAGTATCGCTGGACCATGGTTTGTCTATCACATTTACTCGTCGATGGTTGTTTTTTTGAGTACCCTAAAGTCTGTTCACGATAGGTTTTTACCTGGATGACAGTTCCAAAATCAAATGTTTAGGTTTTGGGTTGCCAACACTCGTAAAAGGTCACTGTTTTGCTATAAATACTAAGTTTTTGTAATTACTATATGATATACCAGTATTTTACATTTAAAATAGCATAAACTTATGTTTTCTTATACTATTTCATTATGTTTAACAATTTATTTTTGCTCATTTTGAAACATTATTTTAAACATAATTAAAAGTACTTATGCTTCATTTTGGAATGTTATCTATGATGTGTAATATGGTGCATACCCTTTAATACAGGCATCGTATTTACTTGGAAAAGAGACCATACTTGTCTTATTTATATATATAATTATTCTATCATGTTTTAAAATATCTTTATCCACCGCGCGGGTGCATCATTGTAAATAACTTGTTTCCGTCACATTCAATCGCGTGGTTTAAATTCGCCGGTCGCCATTTTGAAGCTATATTCTTTAGACCTTTTGCCCATCTATCGTTCTTTCAATGTGTAAGTTTCAATTTCATTATTTAATTTTAACTCCCATTTTTTTAATTCTGATCTCGACAATTTCAATTTAACCTCATGTATTTAAAAATGTTTTCTATTTATATACAGTACTGTACTGTACTGTAATGTAATGTACTGTACTTGCTTAAAAGGGTAAATAGTAAAATAACTGAATACTGCGATGTTAATGCGATGTGCACAAGATCACAAAGTGAATGTCGAGTACATTTACAATTTGCCGGTAATAGTCGGGAGCTTTGGTTGTGCCAAATCCACTTTCTCAATTCAAAGTGAGTGTATGAAATATTCTTGAAGCCAAGTAGAAGTTTGAGCAGCTACCTATTTTATGATTGTAAATTATATAGATCAAATTGTATATAATTTAATACACTAAAATCACTTTGAAAAGTTTTTAATCCACACTTTTTTCTCTCTAAGCTGATTCGTGCTATCGGCACAACTTACACTTAATTTACTTCACGCTGTTTTATATGAATATTAGCCATCATTGTTATCATTGGCGGAGCTTTGTAACTGTCAAAGCAGGAATTTTTATTTTCAAACAAAGTTGAAGCGGATATGTTTGTTTTGAAGCTTCGCATGCCCCTCTTAAAAGGGGGCGGGGACAACTAGTAATGGCCGCTATGTGAAATAACCACAATTTGTATATTGCCGTTTTTATTTTGATACCGGAAGTTTCACTTCCTGATATCCGAGAGTTTAGAATAGAGGAATTGTATTTGACATTGTTGGTCAGATTACACTACTATGGTAGTTATTGTAAAATATGATGTATTCTAGATTAGAGGACCCTGTGTCATAGTTGTACTTACCCAAGTGTACTTATAATAAGTGATATGCAAGGATTGAACACGGATCGATAAATTTGTTTCGCTGGCGGCCTCAATTTCTTGATTCGGGAGTTAAATTCGGAGGAATCGTATCAAGGTCACCACTAAGCCGCCTCGGAAATGTATTTATGCTCGCCGGTTCAATCCTTGGTGCGTGCATTTATCAAATATAGTATATTGATTATCAATGTTGTGTGAATCTCGAGTATTAACCATTCCGTCCATCTTGTTACTAACTTTACTTAAGGTGACTTTAGAATTTAGTTTATGGGTTGGCACCCAGAATGAGCCAGGAATTCTGTAACAGTTTATTTACACTTGTACATAATTTTTGAGTGAACATTTTATAAAAACTTTGATTTAAAAATGTGTTGGCGACTTCCGAGTCCAACTAGTTTGAACTATTTGTTATCTGGCATTGTACACTTTTACCCAGAAATCAATATTGTTGTTAATCTTCTTTGAAGGACATTTACTATAAATAGTTGTATGAATTGTTTACCTATGTTCATAGGCTGTTTTGGTCATCTGTGTATGAACTTTTGCTAAAAATTTATTAAATACAAAAGGCATTTTGAGACGTGTTTTATTGACAGGTTATCACAGTCTAGTACCAACATAACATAATTTAATTTTACTATTTACATTGAGAATTTTGGAGGGAAATATAAGTTGCTTTCATAGAAATATTTATTAACTAAATTATGATAAAAATTTAATACGCTTGTATGAATAGGTACCTTTAATGTTTACATTTGATTTGGTTTAAAAGGCGATGTCTGTTTAATTGTTGTAATGGTGGTGATGGTTGCACGCAGCTCAGACGCGCAAGCCTCAGGTGGCACTTGTGGGCATTTCTTAGTTCAGGTGAGTTCCCTGGTCTTATGAACACTCACACACACTGATTGGTACTTGCACACCCATTACTGATTGGTACTCGCACACCCACTACTGATTGGTACTCGCACACCCACTACTGATTGGTACTTGCACACCCACTACTGCTTGGTACTCGCACACCCACTACTGATTGGTACTCGCACACCCACTACTTCTAGTTAGCCTGTAATGAAGAAACTTTACCTTGCTTGGTTCCACTATGGTGTAGCTTGTAAGCTAGCCATAGTGTAACCAGTCAAGGTAGGACTGCCACCTCTCATTGAAACAGTGTTCGGTCACACCCACACCTGCTGACCTAGTCTTGTAAAGTGTCAATATTATACAGGTCATGTCATCAATATTATCTAGCAATCTAGGAATTCAACTCTGATGTTACCCGCCTATCACGCAAGTTTTGTGTCGAGCCAGACTTCCAAGCACGGGCGGATTGGGGTTCAAATCTCGCTCGGGTTGAACTGTGGCAGGTTTTCCACTCTCCCTCTGCACAAATGTGGGTTCACTTCTTCTATATTCAACCTTCCCAATTCCTAACAAGTTAAAGTAATTAGTACTTAATCATTTAGCCCGAACAGGTAGTGAAACTCGGTGCTAAGTATCATTACTTTTATCTTAAATGAGTTCATTATAAAATGTATTGAGTTGATGATGAACTTGTTTCACTTTTAATAGAACTAATTAAACTTATCCAGCAATCAAACCTATAGAACTAAATGGTACATCTCCACATACATGATCCGGTTGTCTGGTAGTTAAACCACTGGTATACTGGCTGGTGCCAGCTCTTGGAAGGAATAAGATGCTATATTTGAATCACTGCACAATAAACTATACCAACCAATCCTGTGATTATGGGGTGGCTACCACCCGTTTCTCGTATAGTGGGGAAATTGCGATGTTGATGAAGGCTGGGCTAAATCTTACCTCGAGGTTTTTAAACTCCACACACACACAGACAGGGTTGTTGTACCAGTACTAATGTTTCAACTCCACACAGACAGGTTTGTTGTACCAGTACTAATGTTTAAACTCCATACACAGAGACAGGGTTGTTGTACCAGTACTAATGTTTCAACTCCACACACACACACACACACACAGGGTTGTTGTACAAGTACTAATGTTTCAACTCCACACACAGACAGGTTTGTTGTACCAGTACTAATGTTTCAACTCCACACACAGACAGGTTTGTTGTACCAGTACTAATGTTTAAACTCCACAGACAGGGTTGTTGTACCAGTACTAATGTTTAAACTCCACACACAGACAGGGTTGTTGTACCAGTACTAATGTTTCAACTCCACACACAGACAGGGTTGTTGTACCAGTACTAATGTTTAAACTCCACACACAGACAGGTTTGTTGTACCAGTACTAATGTTTAAACTCCACACACACAGACAGGGTTGTTGTACCAGTACTAATGTTTCAACTCCACACAGAGACAGGGTTGTTGTACCAGTACTAATGTTTCAACTCCACACAGAGACAGGTTTGTTGTACCAGTACTAATGTTGTATGTTCCGCAGAGTCGTGTAGCTTCTGTTCGCTGATGATTGACCCACATTTCAACGTGACGTACTGAAACAAGCCCGGGAAATACAACGCGCAACCAACTGACCCACCTGGACATGAACCGTGGACTCTGTTGAGCCCCTCCCCAGTGTCTGAGAAGATCTCTTCTTGTAGGGCCGAGCTGCGCGTGTCTGCCCTGTAACGCACAGTTGTGTGGAGAGCGAATTGCGTCACTATATCTTCAGCACACTCAGATCAAGTGCTGGTTACAAATAATCCCACCAGGGATCTCTCTATGCACAATATTTATAATAAACAGTACAGAGGTTCAGTCCAAGTTAATTATGTTCGATAATAATAGACAGTTGTATCGGCATTGAACGGACAGGAAGAAAGTCTTGCCGTCTCAGATATTTGGAGGTAAAAACTACTACCTTTTATTATTTCAAGGTTGTGCATGTACAGCGATACTTGCTACCAAACATGTCATGTAGGTATGTGATAGAGACAAACTACAAGTAAAGGGCCTGAGCTGTTCTTTAGTACCGTATCTCACCACATAATGGTCACAACCTATTTTTCAGTCTTGGTTTATTAAATTTCACACTAAACTTTTACTTTAAAAAAAAAGTGTCAAGTTTTGACCTTGAGTTGGCTGGACCTATTTGTTTGTATTAACTTATCTCTCTTTGTTTGGTCGGTCAGTCTATTTATCGTCAAGTGCACTGGACCGGCGCGTTACAAAATATGGCTTTGAATCTTGACCTTTTTTTCTATGGAAAATGTTGGGCAGCGCATATAATAGGAGAACTGTTTTTGAGAAGGTAATTGTAGGAGAAAAACATTGCATTATATTCAGGCCAATACAAAAAGTTTCACATAATGGTCACCCCCTACTTCCCCCAATAACTAGGCATTAAAAATGCTTACGATTATGTAGTGAAATACGGTGTGTGTTGGTAGCTCATAAACAAGGCGTTCAACTATAGATAAAAGTACACAAAATAAGAATTCATATTGATTATGTAGGAAAGGAACATTTTGTAAACATTAGTTTGATTATGCCGTCAGTCATCCGTGCATAACATTTATACATGTTCTCTTGTTGGACAAGAGACGAGACTACCCCCTCAATATCTGAGACACAAGGCTCCTTGTGATAAGTGCCTCTAATTACCTATGCTGGCTGAAACTCATGTTACATTTCGTCCACACATCACTTCGATTAAATCTTTTCAATTATTTTACACATGAAATTTATTTTGGAGTATTACTGCGATAGTGCCTCTAGTCCGTGCCTTAAGGATACATTAACAATTATCTATTTACTTGCAAGATACTGCTTGGTGCTAGTTTACAATCAACTCTCAAGATATTGCTTAGTGCTAGTTTACAAGCTATCTACTAGGAAGATACTGCTTATTGCTAGTTTACAATCTATCTACTCGCAAGATACTACTTAGTGCTAGTTTACAAACTATCTACTAGCAAGATACCGCTTGGTGCTAGTTTACAAGCTAGCTACTTGCAAGATACCGCTTGGTGCTAGTTTACAAGCTAGCTACTTGCAAGATACGGCTTATTGCTAGTTAACAAGCCATCTACTAGGAAGATACTGCTTGGTGCTAGTTTACAAGCTATCTAATCGAAAGATACTGCTTAGTGCTAGTTTACAAGCTATCTACTTGCAAGATACTGCTTAGTGCTAGTTTACAAGCTATCTACTCGCAAGATACTGCTTAGTGCTAGTTTACAAGCTATCTACTAGGAAGATACTGCTTGGTGCTAGTTTACAAACTTATCTACTCGCAAGATACTGCTTTGTGCTAGTTTACAAACTATCTACTAGCAAGATACTGCTTGGTGCTAGTTTACAAGCTATCTACTAGGAAGATACTGCTTAGTGCTAGTTTACAAGCTATCTACCCACAAGATACTGCTTAGTGCTAGTTTACAAGCTATCTACTAGGAAGATACTGCTTATTGCTAGTTTACAATCTATCTACTCGCAAGATACTGCTTAGTGCTAGTTTACAAACTATCTACTAGCAAGATACTGCTTGGTGCTAGTTTACAAGCTAGCTACTTGCAAGATACTGCTTATTGCTAGTTTAGAAGCTAACTACTTGCAAGATACTGCTTAGTGCTAGTTAACAAGCCATCTACTAGGAAGATACTGCTTAGTGCTAGTTTACAAGCCATCTACCCACAAGATACTGCTTAGTGCTAGTTTACAAGCTATATACTCGCAAGATACTGCTTGGTGCTAGTTTACAAGCTATCTACCCACAAGATACTGCTTAGTGCTAGTTTACAAGCTATCTACTAGGAAGATAGTGCTAGTTTACAAGCTATCTACTTGCAAGATACTGCTTAGAGCTAGTCTACAAGATATCTACTTGCAAGATACTGCTTAGTGCAGAGGTAACACATAATTTGAAACCTTGCACTCTCTTAGCTTGTTCCAAATATAACTAATACACATGAAAGATTTGCGATCATAACACTTTGTTGGAACTATTAATTAGTTACTATTAGTTTTACTTCTAGAGCACTTATTTTACCTGACGAGTTGTCAGCTGTTTATTTGTTGCAGAAAACAATGTCCACCGTCATTTAGTGCCTTCATTGTCTACATTTGAGTAGTAATAACTCTAGTATTGTCGTCAACACATGTTTTACACGTGGATTCTTGTCACCCCCACAGACTGCAATAAACTGTCATAAAACAAGTTCTCAAGTTTTATTTTTTAAAAAAACCCATCCTTTTCTCCAAATGAGCGGAATTAATCAGCTATTGATTGGGTTCAGAGCATAGCTGTGTCTTGCATGCGATGCTAATTCTGTAATATCGCTGTTTATTAGTTTTACCAGTGCTATGGTTATGCCTCCTTGAAGGTTTTAATTATTTTTTTCTAAAATAATTTGCACTTTAGAAATATGGATAAAAACTAAATAAAAATTGTCGCCATCGAGCTTGATTCAGTAAATTGGAGGGGGGAAGAAGTCGGCCAAACATACCAGGAAAACAACGGCAGGTCTACAGAATAACACCAACACAACATAACAGGTCCACAGCACAGCGGACTAGTTAACAATGTGTGTTTAAATAGCTATATACAGGGTGACCTGGTGGTCTAGGGGTAAGGTGTCGGACTTCTATGCTAGTGGGTCCGGGGTTCAATCCTCGGTCCCGGCACAGATTTATCTGATTACCAAACCCTTCCTTCACCTCTGACAAGACATCTTGTGAATGTGGGGAATGCCAGGCCTCCACCGTGGTTCGGATTCCACGTTAAACTGCAGGTCCTCCATTTCATCTCACAATCACCCTACCATTACACATTAGCGTAAGTGCGCATAGCCCGAACGGGTAGTAAGACGCGGTGCTAATAATAATAATAATAATAATAATAATAGGTATATATAAAAAGTGTATTTAAAAGCGGGCTTTATGTGGTAAATGTTTTATTTGGCTGATTCATGAGAGTGTGTTACAAACATTGTAAGAGAATCACTTAAGGGCGTCCTGCGCTTGCCGTCGTATTTCCTGGGCCATGGCCTGTAGCTCCAGGTCACCAGCTTGTAGCCCCGCGGTCTGCGTCTCCAGTTTGTGAACAATATTTCTTAGCTGGGAGTTGGCAGCCACGAAGCTTTTGACTCGCACAAACACGGCCTCCAGGTCGGTCGAGTCCTCGGCTGGAACAAGAACCCGGGTCACTGGAGTCTGGGACCTCGGCAGGAGTGACACCTCACACGATCAGAACCAAGGAAGGGAAGTTACCAGAAGGGGGGCCGTGCGGCTGAGAAAAGACCACATCATCGTGAGGAGCGTTAGTCAAGTCTTCTAACAGCTGCTCTACGGTTGGGGCCTTCGGTCTTGGGGGCAGGTTGGACTTCTTCTTGAACATGTCGGCCGTCGCTTGGACGACGACAGCTCGCGCATCACAAAGAGCTCCACCAACAAGTAATTTCTACAAGCAGTACAATAGTTTACAAAATTCATCATGACAAAAAAAATAAAACTTGTTGTTTAACAAGCAACGCGAACTAGAACACTTTCATAATCGACGAGCACAACTTAATACTTTCATTTAAACTACAATAACTTACAACAGTTTTAGAATCAGTTAACTTAATTTATTTTGAGCACATATCTAGGCCCATAACCTGTAGAAATTCAAAGAATAATTATATCGCAAGAACTAGTTATTATATTAATACATTTTAAGTATCGCAACGGTGAATATTTTGGTAAACAGCAACAAGGAACAAAACAATGATGACAGGATCTAGGATCTCCTTAAACTGAGTTAGATACAGGATCTAGGATCTCCTTAACCTGAGTTAGATACAGGATCTAGGATCTCCTTAAACTGAGTTAGATACAGGATCTAGGATCTCCTTAAACTGAGTTGGATACAGGATCTAGGATCTCCTTAAACTGAGTTAGATACAGGATCTAGGATCTCCTTAAACTGAGTTGGATACAGGATCTAGGATCTCCTTAAACTGAGTTAGATACAGGATCCAGGATCTCCTTAAACTGAGTTAGATACAGGATCTATGATCTCCTTAAACTGAGTTAGATACAGGATCTAGGATCTCCTTTAAACTGAGTTGGATACAGGATCTAGGATCTCCTTAAACTGAGTTGGATACAGGATCTAGGATCTCCTTAAACTGAGTTGGATACCGGATCTAGGATCTCCTTAAACTGAGTTAGATGCAGGATCTAGGATCTCCTTAAACTGAGTTGGATACAGGATCTAGGATCTCCTTAAACTGAGTTAGATGCAGGATCTAGGATCTCCTTAAACTGAGTTGGATACCGGATCTAGGATCTCCTTAAACTGAGTTAGATACAGGATCTAGGATCTCCTTAAACTGAGTTGGATACAGGATCTAGGATCTCCTTAAACTGAGTTGGATACATGATCTAGGATCTCCTTAAACTGAGTTAGATGCAGGATCTAGGATCTCCTTAAACTGAGTTGGATACAGGATCTAGGATTAACATATCAGAATAAGGTTCACACAAGCTTTAGCGAGTGATTGTTCATTGTTCTGTCTTATTTTAACAGGATGTACCTGTGAGTCACCGCATGAGCAACCGATATTGTGTCGGTCACTCAGTCACGGTCACCACTTTCACAACCCAGTGCGCTCGGCTGTCCAGCAAGCTTATTGCAATACATTCGAATTCTAGTCACTGGGAGTGTCAAAACAATTACTGTCAGCGATTTATCGCCCATTTCTAATTCTTGTACACTTGAGTTACATTTGCTCGGAAACCCTAATGATGTGCCTTGCATACAAGTCCGGGCCGCACGTGTGCAGGATACGTCTCGATGAGAAAACTCGCTTATTTCAATTAGGTCGAATATGTTTAAAAGAAACCACCCGATTGCGCCAATTGAACAGTTATTATTAAACAGAATTTAATTGAAACTTGTATTCTTAACCAAAGATGGTTTCTATATTTGTATTAAGATTCTACGGAAACTGAGGCCCTGATATGTGGTAGTCGTATAACTATTACAAACTGATTGAAGTAAACAAGTATCTAAGCAAACATTCAATTATGTGATAACTTAGTAGTAAGTCAGAGAGAACTTTAACTTTTACAAATGTGAAGTAAAATATGCAGATATGTTTGGTATATTATTTGCTGGTGCTGTGCAACATCTAACAAAACATCTTCAGATGTAATATTACTCCCATGTAAAGGCCAAAACAGAGATGAGCTTAAATTAATAAATATTCATCGAAAATAGGGATGAGTTGTGAAATCACAACCTGCTCCTGACAGACGAAAGGAGCCGTTCCTTTTTGTCACTGGTCCACGGATCAAATACACCCTGTAACAGGTCTGAAGTAACCTTGCTCCTTGTCTCTCTGTCACAGACAGCGCTGGAACAGGTCCGGGAAAACCTTGTTCCTTTATGCTCCGGAGATTTTTGGAGCAGTCGTACAGTAGAAAGGAAGTGGATGCTTTGTAGTCTTCTCAGAGCGCTGAGATCAAGTCCAGCGCATCTTACTTATCTATTATATAGGACTTGCTTAGAGTTGGTTTGGGGAGTTCCAAACAAGTTTTAAGGGGAAAGCTTTCGTAGAACAAAACATTATTTCCACAATACAAGCACATTATGTGATATATTCTCACAATAAATTGTTACGTTGATGATTAACATTGAAGGGACCCACTTGGTGGTAAAACGATTTAAGGCAAGGGTCAGCAATCTACTGACTGATTTTATCTAGCACACAAAATATTTAGCAAACAAACAAAAATTTGTTCAAAAAATGGACTTTATAGATAATTACTAATTGGGAAATGTAACCTTGAACTCTTTTTTTCAAATTAGCCTAACATGTTTTTAAAACCCATAAAGCCCACGATATCAAAAAGGTTGCCAGCCTTTGGCCTCTGGTTTCACTCTTGCACTAGAATGGACTACCAATGACAAGGAGATTGAGGTTCGATTCCGGTTGGGTGCATTGAGGGTGATTTTTCCTAAACGTTTTCAACTCTCATTCCAAATGTGGGTGCACTTCCTCTATAATAAACCATCTTCATCCATAACACATTGGCGTAATTGGCATAAATGCGTATAACCCAGCGGGCAGTAGACGTGGTGCTAAAAAAAACTAGGCTGGGATTAGGTACAAATTCTGTAACTGTGACAAAAAGGAACAGGTCTAGTATTGGTGGAGCAGTAAAATATTGATCCTGCTCCACCAACAGTAGCGGATTTAGGTTTGAGGACGCCCTAGGCCCGAGATGATATGACGCCCTTTTTTTTAAGAGGGCAATAAAATAAACTTTAAAATTTGGTCTTACAGTTTACAGAAAAGAAAACCCAATCAATTTTTAATTTTAGTCATCTTAAAAATGTTGGCCCCCCTCAAAATTTGCCGCCCTAGGCCCGGGCCTAAGTCTAAATCCACTACTGTCTACCAAAGGAGCAGTTTTTCCTATCCCTAATAGAAAATAGGTATACTTGGTTACTTACACTTCACAGAGTTAGGTCCATTATAAATATAAGCAAACATTGAAGAAAAACTAATTTCCATAGATAATAACATAGATTGATGCCTCAAAATTTGTATCTAGCTTCAGCCTTCAACACCGTTACCAGTGCTATCCGTGGTTAGAATAGGTACTAAAAATAAATATGGCCAAATGAGTATTCATTATTCAGATTTAAAAGTAAAGGTATTATGTCTAGTCAATAATCATTTCATTCACGGATACGTGGTTGATTATGCAGTGCGAGGAGTTGTTCACAAGTAGTCTTACCAAAGTTGCAAAATACTAAATCTCATCAACCATTAGGTGTCTCAAAGCTTGTTTAATAATATAAAAACAATAATTAAATACAAACTAAAGAGTGTAAAATAGTTAAATTATTTAAACTCTGATTTTATATCACTAGTTGACTCTCAATAGATGGTTAAGAATAATCTGAAACAATACACCAACTTATTTTATTATAATTATTAATATTTGAATACAAATATAATTTGAAAGAAATGTGGTCGTAAATTAAATATAAAAGTCAGTAATTTTTATCTTAGGTGTGAATTAATTGAGTTGAGTGTACTATGAAAGTAGCGTTTTAGACCATGAAGCCACCAAAGTGTGTAAGGGGTGTATTGAAAGTTAAAAAAAAAAAGTTCAGGGACCTGATTCAAATCGTAAAGTTTAGTTTAAAAATAAAATGTGTCATTCTCTAAAATAAGATTTAAAGTCGTCTGAGATAGTAATTTTCAAATAGTCGAATCGGTGGTTGCATAGTCTAACTTGCTACTTTTGTTTTAGACTACCGTTGACGGTACGATATCATAAAAAACAAAGTTTGTTTCCACCATTTTTAAAAAGATAAAATAAAGAATTAAAAATGTGTTTACGTCGTTTCAGAAAGAACCATTTTTCTATCTGCTCCTAAAAAATGAAGGAGTGGTTTTGGAACTGGTCCCAGAAGTCGACGCGAACAAAACTAGTTATTAGCCAACTCGATCTTTGTTAAAATTAAATTTTTTCGTACAATATTAATATGTGTATTAATACTAAAATTGAGGCTGTTATGCTATTAACTCAGTTAAATAATAAGTTATTTGGTGTTTGTTGATTAAAATATTATTATTTATGAGAGACAGTGTTGCCAGATCTACGATCTGGAGACTGGATACTACTTTTGATATAATTTCATCACCTGTACAATCCAATTTTAGAATATTTTCTAAAAGTAATGTCCTATGGCTCTGCTATAAAGTAACAAATTTTATTAAAATCGTTGGGCCTATCAATATAATGTCAGAAAGTAGTATCCTACCGGTCAAAATACAATCCATTTCCGGGCCCTGTACTATCGCTATAGAATTGGCAACACTGTTGAGAGTGTTCATTACGAATCTGATTAAACTGTCGTGCAACACAGTTTTACGCGGGAATTCGTGCGTCTCCTTTTATGCTTGGAATCGCTGGACACATTTTGTTTAGTTACTATTGAATAATTAATTGTTCTCTCTTTGACACAAAATATAGTTATAAAACTGTAGAAATGCCGGTCGCAAGGCAGAGTCTTTGGTCGGAGCAACTACAGATAAAGTATGTTATTTAGTACATTTAAACTGATATAATTTTTGTTCCAAACAGTGATTCAAAGGTTGAATTTTAGAAAAATGGTTGTTTAGTGATAAATAAGTCATGACTTATATCTAGATCTAATTTATATTATGATAATTATATGTTTATTTTCTTTGATTACTATGTCTACACATTCAAGGGAAAAGATAATATATAAGTTTGGTAAATGAGGGTAGGGTTCTTAAGATCAATGAATTTGCCACAGACCTATGTTTCATTGTTTTAGCCTGTGACTTTGCTGGGACTGTTGAGCTTGGCAGCACTGATGTGTAACTTGTTAGGGACGGTATTAAATGGTAGCACACGTTTCAGGTTTGCAGCCCTGGAAGAGCAAGTGAGAGAGGAACTCCTCACTAGAAAAGGTCTAGGAGTGAAGCTATTCGAACTTCTCCAAGAGCTCGATATTCCCAACTCTGTGCTAGAGGCTATCCGGGAGCTACAATACCATCTCGACCAGCAGCGGCTTTCACAGGTAACAATGGGTCATTCGCACTTTGAACTTCCAACAGCGGCTGTCACAGGTAACAATGGGTCATTCGCACTTTGAACTTCCAACAGCGGCTGTCACAGGTAACAATGGGTCATTCACACTTTGAACTTCCAACAGTGGCTGTCACAGGTAACAATGGGTCATTCACACTTTGAACTTCCAACAGTGGCTGTCACAGGTAACAATGGGTCATTCGCACTTTGAACTTCCAACAGCGGCTGTCACAGGTAACAATGGGTCATTCACCCTACCCTCTTATTAAGGGTTCAGAGCCATTATAATTATAAGATGAGCCTAACCAGACCCCAGGCCAGTAATTTAACACTCGACTGAATGTGTGAATTTCATAATGGATGGATTATTAGAGAAAATGTTAACTATGTTATATTATTCCTGAATATTTTGACTCCCCCTATTGTTAATATCTTTTACCCTGAGATTCTGATTCAAATTCGAGATTCAAAGGTTAAAATGAAACTTCAGACTCGAGATTTCTAAAATAGTGGATTCAACTCGACTCTCAATCCAGATGAATAACTTGGCCTAACCCTTATTGAAAGTCTCTTATCCCTAAACCGCTTACAGGATTATTATTTTTACTAAAACTAGAGTTGGGTCAAACCCACTTTTTTACCAATCCTACTCTCCCTGCGAATCCCGAACCCAAATCTTGGGATGGTTATGAATACAAGAGGAAATCTACGTCTAATAAAAATAAAATATAAATAGTAACTAATGTTAGCATGTCTCCTGAAATCTGTTCACTATAACATTGCTACATTCAGTTAAGTGTTAAATTACTGGTCTGAGGCCTGGTTGTTGGGTTCATCCTATGATTATGATTTGTTCTGAACCACTAATAAGCAGTGTTAGAGCTCTAGGACAAATTGCACTTAAAAATTGAAAACAAATTTTGTTTTTAAGGATTTGAGCCTCGAAGACGAAATCTTGAATAGCCTTAGGTGGTTTTTCCTAAATAGTTTTCCACTCTCTCTGTCCACACAAATGTGAGTGCACTTCCTCTAAATAAAACTTTCCTAGTCCATAAATCAACCAGCATAATTAGTTAGACCTACTTTAGTATATTACCCAAACGGGTAATGAGAAGGGGTGATAACACAAAAGGGCCTACCAAGATTTTTCAATTTTAATAATTGTGAATAATTATACAATTTATAAAAAAAAACTCCCTGAAGTCACAAGAGAAATGTAAAAAAGTATCTACTGGGTCATGAAAGTCACGGAAAAGTTATGAATTGCAAAAAAAAGATCACGAAAGTCACAAATTTTCAATATTTTGGTGATAAAGTGTGAAAAATATTTTTGTTTTAATCTCCCGCACATCGTAACAACGTGAACACGTCAAAAGTGGCGCTACCCACTACCCATGATGCCATGGGCTAGCCGCAAGTTGATACCCAGGATGAGGTTAAGGTTCAAGATCTAGTTAAAGTCACCATAAAGTCACTAATTTTGTTTCACCAACACCCTGAGATCTAGATACATAAATATTGATTATCTTTTGTGTTGATTTAATTTCTTTGCAATATAATGTTTACCCAAGCTGCGGTGTCTTAATATCATTGTTTCAAGGTGAAATTCAATTGTTTATTTGAAAATTTTGTTTATTATCGTGTAAAAGGTTAGGTTAAGCTAGGTTGGGTAGGGACCCAGATAATATCATACATGAATTATGGTAGGTTCGGAAGTTAAGTCTTATATAACAATAATTTCTATAAATATTTATGGTCCCTTATTTTAGCGGGATCCTTGTGGCTCATGATTGTAAGTTTTGTAATCGGGCTGCGGTTTTGTCAGAGATAAACGCAGAGCACCTCTTTCACGGTTACCAGCTTTTGATAACAGATGATAAACTATACTAAATCAATCGACCATATTAAAGTACTGGAAAAAATAAAAATACTTGTATTAAAGAATTTTAAGATTTCAGAAGCGGGCAATTAAACTAAAAAGCGGAACAAAATATGGACATCTACCGTACATGAAATTGTGTCTAGCCCGTTGAACATAAACAATTCGTTCATGAGAATAAGCTGTTCTTGGCAGTTTGGATTTTTTAAATTTATGACTGCTCTATTTCTAAATTTACTAAAGATGTGGAAAATGTTAAACCAATATTCATAAAAATTACTTTCCAAGTCATTCTACTTGAAATCAAACAAAACTACTTTGTTAAACTAATACATTATTTTTTGTAGAAAGAGGGTGTTCAAATTAATGAAAGCTAATAATTTATTTGTAATGAAAGTTCATACTACTATAAAAGATTGTCGAAACAAATAGTAATTAGCTGGAATGTGCAACTAACCTCCAGAATTAGGAACTGCCACAATATAAAAACTTGCACAGAAAAATATCTTCCCCCAAACACTATGAATACTGAAATGAAGAAAAGCTGAATTTTTACTTAAAATATGTTGGTAGAACTCGTGAGGTAAGTGGGAGATACTTAGAAATATAATAAATTGTGTTAAAATCTGTAGTGACCATTTCATACGTTTTTATTTCTTTTTTATATTGGTGATATTTTTATTTTAGATGTGATCTTTTCGTTGTCCCATTTAGAAGTTTCTGTGGCACACCAATTTTTATGAATTTTACCTATGACCCTTCATAAATACGGCCTGGCCCCCTGAGGGACCATATGGCCCCGGTTGAGAATCACTGATTTAAACGATAAAAACACAGTGGTGTCTCATTTGCAAGAGTTGGGATTGCTTCGGAAAAAAGGTGAAATGTGGTCGTTGCGGGCAGTTGTTTGAGGTGTATTACATATTTTCGAGTGAGAAACATGGCTGACAGGTATCCTGCCACGTAGGAGGGGTACTGTTTGTATTTTATTTTGGTTCCTATTTGTTCAACTGTCTTTTTTTACTTGGTAAAATATACAGGGTGTCTACCCTCAGGGAAAATCAGGGAAAACGGGAATAAGTCGGGAATTTGGTAAATCACAATAAAAATCCGGGAAAATGATATTTTACTCAAAATATGAAATACCATAAACATTAAATCAGTAAATTGTCATTTTTTTGTTTTTAGCTGTGTAATATATTTTTAATTAATAGTAAACTATTTTAATACGAATTAAAAAAATATTCAAATTTTAAAATTTATTATTATTCATAAAAAAGGTTAATAGAAAAATAAGGGTTAAGAGGGGGGGGGGGGTTGCGAGTTAGGCAGATGTGACATACTTTTTTAGTCGGGAATTTTAGGAAATGATCAGGGAAAAGGTCGGGGACTTCATTGGTCAAGTTGAGTAGACACCATGAAAATATTATATAATAGGAATATTGAATTTTGAAAATAAAAATGCCCTCTCGATAACATTACAATTCCCCGTCATTAAATCAGGGGGTCACAACACTTGGAGAAGTTTTAAATGAATTGAAATATTGTTGCTAAAGCAGGAAATGCATGTCTTTGTCACAAGAAACACGGGGACTGATCCCGGGTGCCTCTACTCACCGATTGTCAGGTCAGTAGGTCCCGGGTGTGGAGTTTTACTAACACAAGCTAATATTGTTATCAGTTACAGTTCATGGAACAAGTGGGAGATTTGCTGAAGCTGGTCAGCACAAACTCTGTGTCCCCTGGTAGTATCTGCAAGTCCCTAGTGCAAGGGACTCCCGGTTCTGTACCGAGATCAACTCGCAACTCTCCTAATGTCAGTGACCTCATTGACCCAGGACCGTCAACATCTCGTAAGTCCTTTATAGTGAGCCATTCCTTTACCTCGTCTCTGAACTATTGACTCTAGCTTATAGAGGTGGTATGTTATCTCTTGTTGATAGAGGTGGTATGTTATCTCTTGTTGATAGAGGTGGTATGTT
>CABFVX010001354.1:24572-38422 GCA_902151425.1 Timema shepardi | reverse complement strand
GTCTTACTACCCGTTCGGTTTATACGCACTTACGCTAATGTGTAATGGTAGGGTGATTGTGAGATGGAATGGAGGACCTACAGTTTAACGTGGGATCCGAACCACGGCGGAGGCCTGGCATTCCCCACATTCACAAGATGTCTTGTCAGAGGTGAAGGAAGGGTTTGGTAATCAGATAAATCTGTGCCGAAATCCGGATAAAAGTTATAATGTTTGTTGTGAATTATTGTATGCTTTTAAAATAGTACATTGTGTTTATTTATATAACTTTGTTTACTAAAATCCATTTTAAATATCTTATCACACTATTGTTTGTATGTAATATTACGGTCTAATCTGATAGCTCAAGTTGGTATCCCAGCGTGCAATTATATTACTTCAGATTTTTCCAAATTAATATTAATTTGTGATTTACATAGTTGGACCATGATAATAGCTCCCGTTCCAAATCTGTGCACATTACTTGTTAGTAATAATCACTTACTTGAGGAAGTCCCCGGTGCTGGGTCTTATAACGACGGAGCACGGATGCTGTGCGGCTCGTACAAACGGATACGGAACCCTGGCAAGAAATGCAAGAGGTTATCAAGAGGTTTGGAATCTGATGCGGTATATTAGGAATGTAAAACAAACCAGTTATATTTCCCTAGAAATGCAGGCGCAAGAAGCCGACCAAACATTCCATTACCAACCAACTAAGCTCTTGTTTCAAGCCAACTCGGTAACTGTCAATGTCGCGCACCTGAAAGGTAGCAGTGTGAAGTGGGCCGTGGCCAGGAGGGCCCCACAGAGAGGACAAGAGTCCGGCAGCCCCAAACAGAACATCTTGCCAAGGCTGCAGTGTTGGAAACACACGATTCCCGGATCTGTGTCCATCCCGTCCCTAGAACAAGATAAGAGCCATAATGAACACTTGCTACCAACCCTCCAGAGCAAAAAAAAAACCCAGCTTAGTTGTAAAGCATCAAGAATCACCTGAAGAGAAGTCGGAAGGAAAACAAGTGAAATGCCTCAACATTTTGGATGAAATGACCCGCCTCGGTGGCGTAGTTGGCTAACGCGCTTGTGGTGTTGAAGCTCGACTGCTGAGGACGGGGAGATTGAGGTTCGAATTTCGGTCGGGTGAACTGGGGGTGCTTTTTCCTAAATGGTTTTCCACTCTCCCTCCACACAAATGCGGGTTCATCTTCCTCTAATTCAACCTTCCCAATTCCTAATCCATTAGCATAATTAGTACTTAAAGCGTATAACCCGAACGGGTAGTAAGACGCGCTAAATATTATTATTATTGTTTGAAATTAAATGAGACTTGGGGGGGTGGGGTGGAAGAGGTGTTGACAGATTTTTCTTGAACGATATAAATCCGTAGCACAACCTCCTATTGAGGGGAAGTGGAGCCGTCGGCCCTGTGTTGATTGTGGCTTGTGAGAGATCCCTGGAAGGTGTGTGAGAATACTTTCCCAGCATAGGCCCTTCCAGGATCGCTCAAAGAGATTATCGTGTTCTGGTGTAATCAGTCGGTTCCGAGAGGGCTCATTAAATACCTCAAATAATAATAATAATAATAATAATAATACACACACATTAGTCATAAATTGTGTATTTGTTAAATATTATCTGAAATTCTAATTTATTAACGCATTATGTCAGGTTAAGCTAGGTTGGGTAGGAACCATAATAATTATTATTAGCACCGAGTCTTACTACCCGTTCGGGTTGTACGCACTTACGCTAACGTGTAATGGTAGGGTGATTGTGAGATGAAATGGAGGACCTACAGTTTAACGTGGAATCCGAACCACGGTGGAGGCCTGGCATTCCCCACATTCACAAGATGTCTTGTCAGAGGTGAAGGAAGGGTTTGGTAATCAGATAAACCTGTGCCGGGACCGAGGATTGAACCCCAGCAAAGAAGTCCGACACCTTACCCCTAGACCGCCAGGTCACCCAAAAAAGATAGTATTAAATATTTAATGATTTGTGTCCTGTTCTGTCTCCCCCTTCAGCTCTCAGAATTTTCTTTTTATCTTCAAATAATCCAATATTTTAATCCTCCTTCCGTCAACCTTGTCAACTATGACTACATTTATTTGAAATGATCAAACATTCGACACTAACGCATGATTGGACCTATGACCTGTCTGGGCCTACGAGACTTCATCTTATATTACGAGCGATTATTTTGTGAATAACGAGGTTCTAATTTATCAGTGAGCGGGATGGTGAGATCCAGTCAGCAGAATAATTAGTGTTTCGCAATAAACTTAAGGTTAAATGTGTGTCAAAAGGAATATTATAATATATGCACACAGCTTTGAAAAACATATTACTTTATTTTAATGTTTACTTCCGATGGGTGCGTTTGCTCAGATCTTTACTACTTTTTCATTTCAGTTCTAATGGATGTAACATTATTAGTGGATGTGCAAAAACAAGAAATTTGAGTGATATCTGCGGAAGATTATTGTGCATTGATCAGCTCCATATTACACATCAACCTACATTCATGCATGTTTACAGATTTTTCAATTATATTAATTTATTCCTGCATCACTTAGTGAATTTGGTTTTGAATTGTTCACTATAACAAAGTTCCATTGGATTCTACATTATTTTGTGATTTTCTTGTTTATTAAGAGGAAAAAATAGGCCTTAAAGGTAAGTACATGGTTCCGTCCCAGGTCAATATTTCCATCTAATAAACCTACGGAATATTATATTCCATATTATTATTTTATTTCCAGCCTGAACAGCTGTGAGTTTAAAGAGGTGCAATGCACCCTGTCACATTATTCTAAAGATGTAGGCCTAACTTACCTTCCTTCAGATTACAGTTTCAGAATAAATTGCCACAGAAATATAAAAATATTTCACGAGTATAACTTCATTCTTTAAGTGTGCATCACATTTATCACTTAGGCATGACCGTTTATGTTTAAAACTTAAGTTGTGTCTCACTCATAAGTAGACGACCTGTATTGTTTCACCAAAAAGTCCCGTGTTAAATTAGCATACCGTGCGAGTTATCGAAATTAAAGTGTGAATAATATACAATATGCGCATGCGCGATAATCCACAATTGGCTAAACCATGGACTAATGAGAACCGGAGAACCCGTATTTTATTCTGGACCCTTTTATGTTCCATGTTCATAGTGTCTTGACACTGAGTTTTCCATCTCTGGAGCAAAGATGATCTTTAACGAGCTTCACAGATAAACTTAATATGAAGTGGACTCTTTGCTTGAATATAACTAACAAATACAATAATAGCTTTATGGTCAGTGATTGAGTTTATTGATTCAAATGTATATATTCTCATTGGTCCATCTGACATGACTATATTTTTATTAATTGTATATTGGTTTGTTTAATTTGATAAACTGATATCACTTCTATCAATTATGAGAATCAAATCGAGAGCTTTGACCATTAGCGCCCCAATACTAATACTAGGTTTGAGCCGTAAAGTCTGTCAAGGGTAGGAATTGTTTTCTGAAAGGTCTTTTTCCCTACCAGAAATATATTATATGGTAGGATATTGGTAGGAAAAAAGATTTTTCAGAGAGTAATTCCTACCGTGAATTAAATCTACATTCATCTAGGCCTACCCCTACTACTCAGAATCAGGAAGGGAATCATACACCATAATTTTACCCAAAATATTCGCGCATGCGCATATCACACCGATCAACTTTGCTTGAAAACGCTCGTAAAATATTTCCTCAGCAATTTGCGTGTGTTGTTTACCAGTTGCTATGGCAACTTGAGGTGAACGCCTCGAGTGGTATCTGCAGATCACAAAGTGTCTCCGATTTTCGAAAAGAGTAAACAATAATAATTTTCGATCCAAATAACTTGGAAGCTCAACAAACTTGTGAAAGGTAAGAATAGTTTCTGTTTATTTAGAATATTTGAGCATTTGAATTATATTATTTTGTTGCTGAATCGTGTTTGGATGGAATTCATTGTTGATAATGTCAATGAGCGAAAGGATCTTTTAAAAAAATGAAATACGGGATCAATAGTTTGGTGGTCGACTTGAACGTACTGACTAAACCTGAGATGATATTTTTAGCTGGATGAATTTAGTCACGCACTATTCACTATCATGAGAAATCCGATCGTAGAATTAATTCGTGATAAAAAAAAAACATTGTGTGCCATCGCCAGTCGGTACGGAATAAGAAACAATCAAATGTTCCTTAATCAATTAAATATAAACATTTCCCATTTAAATAAAGCTGACATATTAGATATTTATACAACCTCTTTAGTTTAAAACTTAAAACTAAATCGTTTATTTTTTTAAAAGTTTTTATTTATATATTTACAAACATTATAAAATATGGTTAGTTTTCGGAAATACTTTTATTGAACAGAAAGTATTAACAGTACAGAACAGAAACTAAAGGAGTTATCAACGTTAACAACCCTGGTTCGGTGGCCGCATGGTCTAAGGCGTTACTCTCATGTTAGTTTAGACTGTTCGGTGATAAGGAGAACAGGTTTAGAAACCCGGTCCAGTGCACTAAGATTTTTGTTTCTAAAATTGTTTACCCCTCTGTGGCTACACTTCCTCTAAATTGAACCTTCCTCATACCTAACTCAACGTAATTAGTGTGTGTGTGTGTGTGTGTGTGTGTGTAACCTGAACAGGTGGTAAGACTAAAAGACGGTAACAAACAGAACTATCGTAATAGACAGGAGACAAAGTTAATAGAACTGACCCACATCAGTGAACTGCTGGGCTAATTTTAATATTATTATTATTATTATTATTAGCACCGCGTCTTACTACCCGTTCGGGTAATGGTAGGGTGATTGTGAGATGAAATGGAGGATCTACAGTTTAACGTGGGATCCGAACCACGGTGGAGGCCTGGCATTCACCACATTCACAAAATGTCTTGTCAGAGGTGAAGGAAGAGTTTGGTAATCTGATAAATCTTAGCCGGGACCGAGGATTGAACCCCGGCCGCCAGCATATAAGTCTGACACCTTAACCCTAGACCGCCAGGTCACCTCTAATTTTAATAGAACTAGCTGTATCCCCATGGCTTCTTTGGTGCTGACCGACAGCTGAGGGCTTTGGAAAGCTACCAGACCAAATTATGTATCCCTACGCCGAACCATATGATCTGCAAAAACATGTGTTTAGCAGCTGTCACTTCTGACAGTCAAAATTTAGGTATATACCTAAATGTTGACTGTCAGAAGTCAGCTGTGAGCTGTCAGTCAGCACCAAAGAAGCCACGGGGCTACTATAGGTATTAATGCAAAATTGAGGGGAGTCAGTGGCGCACCCAGGAATATACAATTGGGGGGAGGCAGCCAGAAAGAAATGCCGATGGAGAAGGGTATCGGGGTTGGGGGGTATAGCTCCCTCCCTAATCATTGGAGGCCACAAACAATTTTGAATATCAAATGCTATTTGAAGTTCTATTTAGTAACTAAGGGTATATGTTATTCAAATAGTAGTCTTGGGTAAGGAGGGGGAGGGTAAAATACCCCTCTTTCTCCCCTTTGAATGCGCCATTGAAAGAAATAGTAAAGTAATAATATTTGACAGAAACGAACAGGATGTTAAAATATTGGACAGGAAAAATCCATCAGAATCAGCATAAGATGTCAATGACACAATATTCGTCTTCAGATCATGTTGAAGGCTTGTTTTTGTTGTAAAGTAGGTGTAGTAAATCCAGGGGCAGATACCATTGTTTCGTGTGTCCAGGTTGTGAGCTAAGATGCTCCATGTGTCCCTGCAATAAACAGTGTGTGGCTCTGTGCCTCGCATGGGCCCTGCTCCTGCAACTGGCCCTGGCGGGGTTCTCGTGTCTGAGTAACCCCTGCTTGTATGGCATCTGTATGGACGAGATAAACAGGTGAGTCTTAGTACAGGTATGTTCTACGTTCCTACTACCATCCATTGTGCCAGTGCTACGTTCCTACTACCATCCATTGTGCCAGTGATATGTTCCTACTACCATCCATTGTGCCAGTGCTGTGTTCCTACTACCATCCATTGTGCCAGTGCTATGTTCCTGTAACCATCCATTGTGCCAGTGCTATGTTCCTGCAAACATCCATAGTGCCAGTGCTGTGTTCCTACAACAATCCATTGTGTCAATGATATCTATGTTCCTACAACCATCCATTGTGCCAGTGTTGTGTCCCTACAACTATCCATTGTGTGAGTGCTGTGTTCCTACTACCATCCATTGTGCCAGTGTTGTGTTCCTACAACAATCCATTGTGTCAATGATATCTATGTTCCTACTACCATCCATTGTGCCAGTGATATCTATGTTCCTACAACCATCCATTGTGCCAGTGATATGTTCCTACAACCATCCATTGTGCCAGTGATATGTTCCTACAGCCATCCATTGTGCCAGTGATATGTTCCTACAACCATCCATTGTGTCAGTGATATCTACGTTCCTACAACCATCCATTGTGCCAGTGATATCTATGTTCCTACAACCATCCATTGTGCCAGTGATATGTTCTTACAACCATCCATTGTGCCAGTGCTATGTTCCTACAACCATCCATTGTGCCAGTGCTATGTTCCTACAACCATCCATTGTGCCTGTGCTATGTTCCTGTAACCATCCATTGTGCCAGTGCTATGTTCCTACAACCATCCATTGTTCCAGTGATATGTTCCCACAACCATCCATTGTGCCAGTGCTATGTTCCTACACCCATCCATTGTGCCAGTGCTATGTTCCTACAACCATCCATTGTGCCAGTGCTATGTTCCTACAGCCATCCATTGTGCCAGTGCTGTGTTACTACAACCATCCATTGTGTCAGTGCTATGTTCCTACAGCCATCCATTGTGCCAGTGCTATGTTCCTGTAACCATCCATTGTGTCAGTGCTATGTTCCCACAGCCATCCATTGTGCCAGTGCTATGTTCCTACACCCATCCATTGTGCCATTGCTGTGTTCCTACAACCATCCATTGTGTCAGTGCTATGTTACTACAACCATCCATTGTGTCAGTGCTATGTTCCTACAGCCATCCATTGTGCCAGTGCTATGTTCCTGTAACCATCCATTGTTCATCCATTGTGCCAGTGCTATGTTCCTACACCCATCCATTGTGCCAGTGCTATGTTCCTGAAACCATCCATTGTGCCAGTGCTATGTTCCTGAAACCATCCATTGTGCCAGTGCTATGTTCCTGCAAACATCCATTGTGCCAGTGCTATGTTCCCTCATTTAGCCCTGAAAGGTAGCACCCTTACCTCAAATGTTTCTACTTTGGGGCACTAGTGGCGGACCGTGAGTTTGGTCACTGGGGGGCGCTGCTCGGGTGATACCGTGGTAAGGGGAGTATGTTGAGGAGATTGGTGGGGAAGCAAGAGGGGTCATTTGGAGGGATACCTATGTAACACTGTAACGACGAACACAAATCACTAAATGGCAAAAAACGGAATTGGGGCGATTAGAGTGTAATGGAAAATACCTCGTCAAGGGGAGGGTTCCCCAAATAATAAAAGTTTTGACACCCAAAATTCAGCTTGATAAATATAATTTATTAAAGAGGTAATTTACCTAGGTTCATCGGACAGTTAATATAATAGTACCCCATACTAAATACGTCCTAATCTCAAAAGGAATCTGAGGAGAAAAGAATACAAAGCGCGAACAATCGATTAGACAAGATTACACCCTCCCGCCGTATTATCAGGCGTTATAGCATAATTAAACAGTGTCACACAAGCTCGCTAAACATGTATCAACCATCACAAATACCATCAATATAAATATATATACGTCTCATAATACTCGCAAGGGAAGTGACGGCAAGATACATCTATCTATTTACGTCTCATAATACCCGTAAGGGAAGTGACGGCAAGATACATCTATCTATTTACGTCTCATAATACCCGTAAAGCCCGTATCACACGACACTAGCTAGTACTTGAAATCCAGTGTGCTAGCTAGCACTAGCTAGCACGTCATCATCTAGCGTCGTGTGAATCAGAAAAAGTATACTGGTTCTGCCACTTGGTACTGGCTACCATACTAGTTGTGAGGATAGAACATGCGCTATTTTCGTACTAGTTCCGACACTAGTTTGTGTAATTCGACCAATCAATGCCCGCTCAGACTATGTGTAGAGTAAATAATAGAAATGGCGCCGACATGGTCTTCGGATGTGATTTTGTTGTTGGCGGAAAATTATTCTAAACATCCTTGTTTATATAATACCAAATTGCCACAATATGACAATATATTTAATATATATAAATTCTATTTAAAACATGTCATCTAAAAATGACAAACTGTGTTCCAGACCCAATTTTAATCTAAATAAACTTGATAGCATGCCAACCTTGGATTTTTTTTCTAGAATATAAAGTGTGTGTAGGCTTAAAAAAGAACATTTGTGAATCAAGGATACTGTACTTGGACACCCATGGGCTTAGGGGCTTCTGACCACATCGTAAATAAATGAATACAAATTTAGGGAGATACTAAACGTTTGTGTCACCCCGAATGTATACTACCTAACCTCCGAATGTATCATATTTAGCATCCTGCGACCATTATTTCGTCTTTCCCAACAAGTCCCGTGTCCATATTCTTTTTCTTAGGCTCCCTCTCATATTTTTCAATATTTTTATTAGCAATTAATGCAGCTGTTGCACCCGAAATTAATTTCTGAAGTTCCATAAATATTTGCACTAGAACCTAGTACCAAACTAGCAGCGTGTGAATACTCTAGTCCTGTTTCTATTATACTAGCTAGTATACATATATCTAGTCGCTAGCTAGCACACTTGATTTCTAGTACGAGCTAGTGTCATGTGATACGGGCTTAAGGGAAGTGACGGCAAGATACATCTATCTATTTACATCTCATAATACTCGTAAGGGAAGGGACGGCAAGATACATCTATCTATTTATGATATCTGAGATATTTATCTTTTCTCTTAAAAGAATGCAAAGTCCAAAACTACTTCAAAAATGTATACCTATATTTGAAGAGTAAATAACAGCTATTTACTGCAAATAAGCATTACAGTATGATCGTTAATAAGAGCAAGAAATCCCCCCCCCCCTCAATTATTTTTTAAAATATAACATAACATTTAAGACATAGAAATCGATCATTAAGACTTTTAGCGGACAGTGTATAAGTCGGTCCTTAAGATGTAAGCCACAATGGACTTTAGAAAACTATGATAGAATATATTTTATGCCGAAAATAAATAATTTACATTTTACAATTATAAAGGTTGAAGTTAACCAACGACGTATTACATTGCTCCCCATCACCGCCAGGCAACTCCACGGTTCTCTACACCGTCCGGTCCCAGAAGGGGGAGATATAGGAGCAAGGACATTCGCGAACGCGACAACCCGCTCCTAAACTTTTGCGAACCATACGGTGTGACCAATTGGTCGGTACGTGTTGGAACTTGCTCTCGTGCTCCCCTTCAGGGTGCATCAGAGCATGCTATTGTGATGCTGATGCTGAGAGGGTGTTGCAAGAAATGAATACTCTTGTCGATAAGGTTGTAAGAGAGGCCTTAGTGTGAGTGAAACTCCCGCCGGCAAACCTCGGTTTGGACTCATCTCACAGCAGTTTAATAAGATTGACGTACCTCGTCGTTCCTCAAAGATGTGTTAATACATTCCCACTTGTAAGAGACATTATTAGAAATCCATTTGTCCCAAAGTGTGTGGCAATTATGTACATCATGTGAGTGTTGTTGGGATGTTGCCCCTCGTATTTTGTTACTTTTCTTAGTGCAGTACAGTCCAACGACACGCGTCGTCCTTGGTTTGGATCCTGACTGGTTTATTGTACCGCTTGCTCGTTCGTTAACGTCACAACTCGGTGATATTTTACTTTGTTCAAACGCCGGGTAGCACCAACGTTATTATGCGGTTATATTAGTTATTATTAATTTGTGAGGTTATGACATATAACATTAATATTAGAGTTATTAATTTAGGTAGATTAAATGTTGTCAATTATTGTTTATCCATATGATTCATGCTAAGACCTAATAGAAGTGATTACGTCACCTCCGTTCATATTGTTTGACTTTCACGCGTCTATTCTCGGATGGTTCTCGGGGCTCTGGTGGGTCTGGGTGCTATGGCGCCCTCGGAACATACTCCTACTTTGGTCCTCTCTTTACAGCTCGTACACGTGTTATTGTATGGACGGGTACACTGGTAACCAGTGTTCCACCAATTGGGACGAATGCTGGTCATCTCCGTGTGGAAATGGGGCCACTTGTGTCGACGGCGTAGCAACATTCAACTGCTCGTGTCCGCCAGGATTCACGGGTAACACTCGAGAATATTCACACTAGCATACAGGAGCATTGGATCATTGGATCGGAGAGTTGAGAAACAGCTCTCTAGATGTTGCATGTCTAAAGGTGTCCAGCGAAACTCTCAATTTTACGTTGGAGGGAAATATTCTTAATAAAAAAACATCAAACAATAAATTATCAACAAAATGGAGACTGGTTATTTAAATGATTTAGAATAAAATTAGGTAGCATGTTTATTGTATGTTGGATGTTGTAAATCACAAAGAGCTGAGTCCTAACAACAATAACCTGTCGTAAAGTGATGGGAGGGGTATGTCCTTTGCTCTAGGACTCACATGTGAAGAGGATGTGGACGAGTGCCAGTCGAACCCTTGCTTCAACAATGGAGTCTGCCAGGACGGAGTGAATGGATACAGCTGCACTTGCCTGCCAGGCTACCAGGGTAATAATATCTCTGTCCAACCACCACATACCACTGTACTTACCACTAGATTATACCACCTCAACACAAGTACACGTTTGTTCCAGGAGTCCTGTGCGAGGTGGATATAGCCGTGTGCAACATGACAGGGGTATCCTTGTGTATCAATGGAGGGGTGTGTATAGAAGGACCAGGGGACACCTTCTCTTGCGCCTGTTTACAAGGTACGTATATCAAGCGCTGCGACTAGGGCCAAGACCCGTCGCACTGGTTCAGGCGCTAGTAATCCAGGCGTGTGTTGTCCAGGTTGGACCGGACAGATATGTGAGACTGCTGTGGATGAGTGTGTGTCGTCCCCCTGTCAGAACGGAGGGGTCTGTGTGGACCTGTTCGCTGGATACTCCTGCGCCTGTCCATTCGGTATGTTGGCCTTCTTTACTTGCAAATCGGGCTTTTCGCCTGGTCCCAAAGTACGACCATTCTGTGTCGTTACAGGGTACACCGGCAGCAACTGCGAGGTGAAGCTTCATCCGTGTCTCGTGAGCCCCTGTCTTAACCAGGCACTCTGTCTGGTGGAAGCAGGGACTAGGGTGTGCTATTGCGTCCCAGATTACCACGGGGACCGTTGCCAGTTCCAGTACGACGAGTGTCAGCTTGGACCAAGGTGAGACATAGTCCGAGACCACACCAGGATCGGTCTGTCTCTGTGTGTGTGTGTGTGTGTGTGTGTGAATACTGTCGTTCTGATGCAGGTGTCTCAACGGGGGAACGTGTCTGGATGGAGTGGACAACTACACCTGCTCGTGTCCGCCGGACCTGACCGGGTCCCTCTGCGAGTGTCTCATCATGGGGCCGGGTTTGCTGGACTGCTCGTATATCAGTCCCACCCCCCTCTCCTTAATGTCTGAGACTGTGACGGACCAGACATCATCCACCGTGGGACCGGTGACATGGCAACACACTCTAGTCTACGACAACATCACTTTAACAAGTGGTTGGACGAGTGTCGGACAGAGCGAGGCTGCCACGTCAACAACAACCCCTGCTGGAGGTTTTACTACGAACTATCCTGAAACTTCCACAGACACGTCTTCCCAACAAGTCCCGGAAGAAACAGTTTCCGGACTTTCGTCTCAACTCTTGACAGGAACGATTTCTTCCCCAAGGTCCTCGGAAGACTCCACTCAGACTTTTGTCGAGACGGAGTCAGCGGTGACACCCAGAGTGACGTCAGATATAAGCGGGGGCACTGAGGGGTACTTTACTTCAAGGCATCAGCCCAGGGTTTCAACAGAGGGAGTGTATGATGAAATTACAACTCTAGAGACTTCTGGGACAACACAAATATTTGGGCTTCCTGGGACAACACAAACTTCCGGGCTGCCCGGGACAACGCATACCTCTGAGCTGCCCGGAACAACACAGGCCTCTGAGCTGCCCGGAACAACGCAGACTTCTGAGCTGCCCGGAACAACACAGACTTCTGAGCCTCCCACGACAACGCAGACTGATGAGTTGTCCGGGGCGACGCAGACTGATGAGTTCTCCGGGACGACGCAGACTGGGGAGTTGCCTGGGACAACACAAACCTCTGAATTGTCCGGACCAACGCCAGAGTGCCCAGAGACAGAGTACACCAGTGGTACAGCGATCACAGCGATAACTTATCCTTCGAGCACTGAGATATCTAGTACAACAGATGTTGGGAGTTCCAGCGAGAGTGTGTTCTACTCGACTAGCACAGAGGAACAGTCTGTGGACTGCTCGGTGTTCCCGTGTCAGAACAGCGGGACCTGTGTCTACACCAAGGGTGGGCCCAGGGTGAGTTGCTTGTAGACTGCTCAGGGTCAGAACAGCGGAAATTGTGTCTACAAACTAGAGCTGACTTTAACAAATAAAATTAGTGGTTACTACAAAACAAAGGGTATCTTTGTCTCTGTTTTATATTATATAGACGTTCTTAGCTTCTATGCCCTCCTCGCCCTTTTGTCGCCTGACGTGGTTTGACTGGCTAGTATGATGACTAGCACGGTGTGGTCGTCACTTAGGGCTCAACAATTATGTCATTGCACATAATCTTTGTGATTTATATTTATTAAATCACAATTACAAGGAACGTGTACAACTTGACTAAAGTATACAACTCCAAACAAATTGATACTAAACACCGTGCTCGTAGTAAACCGAGCCGAGAGTGCTTGTGGAAGGCCAGAGTCTCACTGTCTTGTGAAAACAATCCGTACTTCAGCAGATGGTGTCGCTACGCCTGCGCTTTAACACCGAGATTACGCGACCGTTTGGTACAGAAGGTACACTTCCTTGCGGGTACATGTGGTCCGGTCCTTTATAATGAGATTACACCCATCTGTCTCTGAAGGGCCTTAATTGGTTGCCTGTCGTGGTACGTAATCTAGGGGGACGTGTGGAGATTAAAATATTAAAATCCCCCGTTGATCTAGTTGTCCGCGACGCCAGTCCTACGTATGAATGTACAAAGGAGTATGAATCCGACTACCCTCATGTCGGCATATGTCGACGTCCTGTTACCCGAATTATTCGTATCCTCTAGGAGAGCGTCTATACAAAATAAACACCGTTGATCTGGGCTGACATTCTATCCTTGAGTGGTGTCAAGTTGAATAACCCAAAACTTCGACCAGGAAAAGGACGTGGGTTAAACTCTGACAATTAGAATACACTTATATATTATTTAAGAGTAATTCATTCTGTTTCTTGAGCAGACTGATCATATCGTTCCAAGTCCAGCAGAGGATACAGAGTTCATCACGCAGTAGCATTGAGCTCTTGCTAAAGGAACAAGACATACGTCTAGCGATTTTCCCTGACCACTATCTAAGGAAGGTTACCATCCACCCAATCGGTGAGAGAAGGGAAATCATTACTAGCAGAAGAGATGGATGCGCTACAGAAATCGTCGGCAAGGTCACAAACATATATTCACCGCACTCTCACGAATTGAAATAGATTATGAGGGCTATTCGTAAATAGGGTGGAAAGTAAGATATTATCAAGGGTGTGGAAAGGAGGGATTTGGGGCCCCTTAAATTTCATGCAATCCAAGGGAGTATCCATATATATATATATATATATAT
>CABFVX010001354.1:0-24554 GCA_902151425.1 Timema shepardi | reverse complement strand
ATATATATATATATATATGGATAGTAAATTGTATTGGCTAAAGGTCTAATAAAATTTTCTAACTGGCCATCCTTGGATAAATTAGGTTTCTATGCTCTTGGATATGAAGTTTTCTTGCCATGTAGCCTTGGGTCGTGATCAGAGGGCTATCCTGTTTCCCATGTATCCTCGGTTTGTGATCAGAGGGCGGTCCTGTTTCCTACGACAGTATAGTCCATTTGGATGAGATGGGAAAGACTGTGTTGACTACAGCCCAGTTGCCCTTTGGTCCTTGCTCTGATTTAGAGTATATCAATGGTACTTGAACCATCATAACTTATCATAGCCAATTACTAGATGCCCCATATAATGTACGAAAAATCTACTACAATTCGGTTGTCCCTTAGTATTTTTTTAAATTCCGATTTCGAGTATGTCAATGGTACATGAAATTTAACATGATACCATAGTCAGTGTTTGGACATTGATGGTAATTATAGGAATCGACTACATGTTTATTGTAGCTTGTACACGTAAGGCACACGGGCTGGTTTTCTTGAATTGGAATAGACAGCAGCATCGTAGCGTTGTAAGTCTGACTAATGTTTGAGTGTAATCTCGGGCGATGGATCGACGGTACTTTGATGTTTTTACCTTCACTCCTCCACCCAGATTTGGGGCCACAGACGACCAATCAAGACCCTACGGAGACAGACGGATCGGATGTTGTCCTGAATGACTATACTTGTTGTAGACTAGTGTATTACGCCAATATGTAAAACGGAGACCAAGAGATCCTTTGTTGTGGTAGCCACAACAGTAGTTTACCTACTTCCATTGCAGAGCTGACGTTGTCTTCTTATTATAGTGCACGTGCAAGTTTGGCTGGGAGGGTCCCGTGTGCGAGGAACCCGCAGGTATCCGTGAGCCTGCCTTCACAGGTCAGTCGTACCTGTCCCACAGACTGTACAACGGCTCAGAGGTGCGAGTGGAGGTGCTCGCCCGCACTCTTGCCCCAACGGGGCTCATCCTGTACGCCAGCCTGCCCGGGGAAAAGTACCTCTGCTTGTTCCTCCAAGAAGGTTTGCTCCAGTTCCAGTTCTCGTGCGGACTCCAGACCATGCTCTTCTCCGAGGTTCAGATGAACGTCAACAACGGCTACCACATGAGCGTCTTAGTGCAGTGAGTCGGAACCTTAGTTCTCATTCATTATTAGTACATCTCATATACACTGTCCTTAATACACAGTTAAATAACATACAAATACAATAACTATAAATCTACATGAGTTGTGTTTGTTACAGTAGCCCCATGGCTTCTTTGGTACTGACAGTCAACATTTAGGTACATACCTAAATTTTGACTGTCAGAAGTGACAGCTGCTAAACACATGTTTTTGCAGATCATATGGTTCGGCGTAGGGATACATAATTTGGTCTGGTAATTTTTTAAAGCCGTCAGTCAGCACCAAATAAGTCATGGGGCTACTATAGTAGAAAACACTGTGGTTATTTTAAGTAATTTTATTGTATTTAAAAAAACACTATATATATATATATAATCTGATATTAATTTAATTCCCCTCTTTTTTATTTAGTATTAACATTAATTTTAAATATATATTATGTTGTTCGACGAAACCATATATTTTATGCTGATAGCCTTGGTTTCCATCAATACTCTCTTCAAGAATTAAATGTTTTAATTGCTTATTTTCTTATATCCACAGACGTAATTCCTTACTTCATGGTACTTATAAGGTATATACAAAGTAGAAGTACACAGTTTAGTTTACTCACCTCTAAATTTGATAACTCAATTTCTTTTTTCGTCGAGAGAATGCCGTTTTGTTTACAACCAAAGATGATCAACATACTTATAAGACTATGTATAACCACTACTGCATTCTAGCGGCCGGCTCGGATGAAGCCTCGAAAAGGAACGGAGAGGTGTTAAGAAGTATTTGTTTTATAGTTTACAGCGCGATATTCGAATTCTGACGGTAAAACTATTACTTTTTACAACTGACCAGCATTTCCCTCATGATTTTGGAGGCTCTGCTATTTTTTTGTATATCTTAAATTGTTTTTACATTTTATAAGCTGATTAAATTTGAAATAATTTTTTAATACCTTATTTTATTTTATTGTTGGACTAACAGTTGCTTATGTTTTTCCCCCCCTAGACAAAACATTGTTGTGAGATGATTTGGAACATTTTAAAATTCGAATGAAGGACTTCTACTTTAAGTGTGGCTTTATCCGTAGTTAAAATCTTGTTTTTTTTTAAGTTACCCAAGCCTGATAAAACTGATTCAAAAGTTTGTATAGTGTTCATTAATGCACTTGAAATGTATGTGGAGAAAGTTCTACATGATATTTATTAATATAAAGATTTTCACTTTCGAGAAAGATTTTAAAGATTTCAACAAAATACTTTTTTTTTTCCATGGGTGAGATCACTCTGATTTAATCAAAGTTTTATCCTTTCCCATTTCAAGCCATCCACTACCAAAAGCTATTTTTTTTAACTATTCTTCAAGAACTTAACTACACTTATCAAACTTTGTTTGATATTTTAATTAGAAATATTATAAGATGATAATAGATTTTTATACCTATTGTCACCATCTTTGAACATATCATATTTATTTTATCACCAGAATATATTTCTCACTGTGTTTTATATTTATATTTAAATTAATTAGAATATTTGTCTCATTCAAGAGTGTAGATTCTTAGTATTGTTATTTAACCAAAACTGCCCATGCAGAAACAATGAAATGGTTACGTATTTGGAATTACATGAATAATCTTTAAAATGGTGTTTACATGTCTTTGTCTCTCTTCCTCGCGCAGTGTTTGTATTTATCTTGGCAAGTGTCCTGGTTTGTCCCCAGCGACTAATCTATCATTGTTGAGGGTCACAGTCCGCCATCTACGTTGCACCCAGAGATCATTTCTCTACCGACTGGGCGGATTTCTATTTTTATAGCCGAGGCAAAATTGATATTAAAAGGAATCCACAAAAGTCACCAACCACAAGCCAGCCAACTTAATATTGAGTTTCTAGGTTGATAATATTTCTAATGGGTAGCAACAGTTAATCTATTATGTTTATTTTATCATTATCTCTCTGCACAATTTTTTTAAATCTTACTAAATTAAATTGGGTTATAGTTGCAATATGGTCGAATATCACTTTAGTTAGTATTACATTTTTAATTTTATGGTTATAAAATATTTACAAACCATATTAATATTGTATTCACTCAAGTTCCCTTTTTTCTATTTGTCTGTATGAATAGTAAACAATAGTAAATCATTTCAATATTAGATAGAAGTGCCTTCAGCTATGCCATGTTTTACCAGACTGGTGCTGCTGCCTGGTGCAGGAGACACGAGACGATGCCATGCATCCCTGCGCATCAACAACACCTTGGTGATGAGTGGGGAACAGACATCTGCAGTGACCCTGAGTCTAGAGGACCCCTCGGGGGGCATGCTGCACCTAGCCGGAGTACCCCCTCACTTGGCGCAAGACCTGGCGATCCCACGCATCGTCGGCTTCACCGGTTGCATGAAGGGGCTCAAGGTACCACGCCAATACACACACACATTCGGTGGCACCCGGGACTTCCTGAGTGATGCCTGATAACAGTGGCGACCGGGTGTTTCAGGTTAGCAACAGGAGTCGTCACATCTTCAAGGACGCTGTGGATGGTCAGGGCGTGAGCGAGTGCTCTTCCCTGGCCTGTTTGTCCAACCCTTGCTACAGTGCTGCCACCTGTGTGGAGTATAAAGACCACTGGCACTGTCTGTGTCCGTCAGGGTGAGCATCGTCCCTCTGTTGTGTCCAGGGGTGCGTGCAGGGGTGGGTCACATGTTGTAACCTCTGTCTGTGTTGCAGTTACGTGGGGGTGAGATGTGAACAGTCGGTATGTAGCAACAACCCGTGTATGTTTGGAGCGACGTGCGTGGTCTTCACTGCGAGTGGTTTCCTCTGCTTGTGTCCCCTCGGTAAACACGGGGTCTACTGTCAGCACGGTTAGTACCCTCATCACAAGATATCACCATTTGAAGGGGGGTATCATGATATTTAGCTGCGGTTTTAACCGTAAATAACAAATACAATAGCTTGGCGATGTTATCCTAAATATAATAGCTTGGCGATGTTATCCAAATATAATAGCTTGGCGATGTTATCCAAATATAATAGCTTGGCGATGTTATCCAAATAACAATGTTTCATAGTCATTTGATTAATTTAGTTTTGTTAACAGCAGGAAATTGAGTTTATATAATTTTGGACCATTCTTCTCTGTCAGTCAAAAATCATGTGAATTGAAGATTAAAAATGTATTTAGTAAAATAATAATAATATAGAACCACTTAAATTTGTCGAATGCATTTTGAGACCAGGATTGCCTTATATTTAAAGGGTATTTGGATGCTTACTAAAAGTACTTCTGAAATACCCAGTCAGAAAAAGGTACGGGCATAGAACCTTCACTATATTGTGTGCCCCTCGTAAAGATAGAATATTAACAAAACCTGCCCATGACTGGGCACAACTCGCTAACTTCTTGCCATAGTTGTTTAAAACAAACAAACAAACAAACATAGTGTTATTGTTCGCTCTTAAATACAGGATTGTTTAATTTGTCAGGGTAGTCACATTCACACGTGTGTGGTGGTTCGGATAAGAAGGGAGTGGCCAATCCAGCCGCTGAGCAAGTGCGTATTCTTAACGAAGGAGTGAATGGCGATACTGTTCAGCTCTACCCGACCTTCTACCCAGCAATTCAAGAGCTAACAACTCAATGTCTTTAACAACCTTACTTCATTATTAGTTTGAATTTCTTAACAATATTTGGGAATAATTCAAATTGGAAATTAAAGTATTTATTTGAAATCATCATGGCTATAGAAAACTTGCCATCAATCAATCAATTAAGCCATGTTTGTAATCTGCATCAGCATTCAACTATTGGTAGACAGTACAATGCATCGCTGACAATAGAATATGCTGGACACAAGATACCAACCACAGCGTCCATATTATTTTATACTCGTAGTTGATGATTAGTGACTTGCAGTGATCTAAAACAAGACATCTAGTGAAGTGAATAAAACACTAGATCACAAATATTGTAGATCAGAATAAGGCACATGTCTGTGTGTTTGTTACAACGTACCTATCATAATACATTCTCACATCCATCACTGTTTCCATCCTGTGGCTTGGCTCAGTTTTTTTTTATTCGAGCCATATATTCTCCACTACCGGCTTGCTAGGTCTGTCAGAGCTTCAAATGCATTGTAATCTAACTTAAGACTAGGACAGGCACAACATCCAGTCCCCGACCGTTAAATGATCACTGTGAAAGGGTAAACCCGCATTTCACCAATTTCATAAAGAACAATACATCATGGTACATGCTATATCTTCCACCGGGATGCTTTGTCAGTTGTTATATAGAGTGGTAGACGATATAGCGCCATCACTAACACGAGAGCCTGTTCCAGACGTGGACGTGGCACAGCCCCAGTTCTGGTCCAGCGTGGGGGGCCTGTCTTCCTACGCGGCCTACCAACTCCCCGGGACCATCCACAACAGTTTGGAACTGAAGCTGCGGTTTAGTCCCACCACCATGGACCAGATAGCGCTGCTGGTGTTTGTGGGACAAGAGGGGGTACACACCGCGCAGTCCGACCACTTGGCGCTCAGCTTCATCAAGGGCTACCTGGTGCTCACGTGGAACCTAGGCTCAGGTACGGTCTCTTCCCTCTGCCTGCCGTGGATTGGCGTCACGGTGACACCGGCCGCTACAGTGGTTTGTCTGTGGCAGGTCCCAGGCGTATCTTCACACCCAGGCCGGTGACCCCTCGGGCCAACCGACCCCACACTGTGCGACTGGGGCGAGTGGGGCAGACTGCCTGGTTGCTGGTGGACAACTTGGGGAACGTGAGTGGCAGGTCCCCGGGCAGACTGTCTCAGCTGAACACCAGATCTGTGCTCTATCTAGGTCAGTCAGTCAGTCAGTCAGGGCCCCGCTCTTCTCTGTCTGCCGACACAATTACACGATATTAATATAGTGTTGATCGCGTACAGGAGGACACGAGTCGGCCAACTTCTCTCAACTGCCTCACGACCTCCCTCTCCACACCGGCTTCTCTGGGTGTCTGTTTGACGTAGAGCTGAGGGCAGGTCGAGTCTCGGTGGCCCTTCAGAGAACTAGAGCTGCTATTGGACGCAGTGTGGGACAATGTGGCACTTCAGAGTGCCATCAGCATGCCTGCCACAATGGAGGCGCCTGTCTTCACCACGGAGCCACCTTCACGTCAGTACATACACCTACATGGTGATAGGAGGGAGATATCGAACTTTCATTGCTAGTTATCCCTGTTGTGGGGCCACTCTTTCTGCCAGGGCCATATCCCTGTTGTGGGGCCTCTCTTTCTGCCAGGGTCATATCCCTGCTGTGGGGCCACTCTTTCTGCCAGGGTCATATCCCTGTTGTGGGGCCACTCTTTCTGCCAGGGTCATATCCCTGCTGTGGGGCCACTCTTTCTGCCAGGGTCATGTCCCTGTTGTGGGGCCACTCTTTCTGCCAGGGTCATATCCCTGCTGTGGGGCCACTCTTTCTGCCAGGGTCATATCCCTGTTGTGGGGCCACTCTTTCTGCCAGGGTCATATCCCTGTTGTGGGGCCACTCTTTCTACCAGGGTCATATCCCTGCTGTGGGGCCACTCTTTCTGCCAGGGTCATATCCCTGCTGTGGGGCCACTCTTTCTGCCAGGGTCATATCCCTGTTGTGGGGCCGCTCTTTCTGCCAGGGTCATATACCTGTTGTGGGGCCACTCTTTCTGCCAGGGTCATATCCCTGTTAGCCATGCTACTGCAAGAGTGTGTATGTGTGACAAAGCAGACCGTGGAGTTATTTTGCAACAAAGTAAATAGCAGGATATCTTGCTCCAAATCATTATACACTTTCAGGATAGATTATTAATATGCATGCTGTGTGCAGATGTTTGTGTCCTGAAGGATGGTTTGGTCCACTGTGCTCCCAGAGGTACAACCCTTGTGACTCCAACAGACACAAGTGCAAGGGCGGGGCTACGTGTGTTCCCCTGGATGAGGGCTACCACTGCGACTGTCCTCTAGGCAAGGCCGGGACGTACTGCGACAAAGGTGACTACCTCGAGGGAAAACAGACGGCTTGACAGTGGTGGTCCCTGGTGTCGACAACTCAAACTGCCCTTGTTCCAGACGAGCAGTTGTCCGACGTCTCGTTCTCGGGCCAGAGATCCTATCTGTCCCTGCCTCCCGCGACCCTCAACACTCACCAGGCGTGTGTGGACTTGGAGGTGAGACCCCTCTCAGACCGAGGGTTGGTCTTGTTCGCCGCCAAGGAGGACTCCAAGAGCTTCATGTCCCTGTCCCTCCAGGGCGGAGTCATGGAGCTGAGGGTGAGCCCAGGTATGTCGGCAAAGACGAGTCGTGAAGAGGTCAAGTGTGCGCGCGGTGAACATCCACTAACCAATCAGATCTGCAGGCAGGTCGCGCAGGCGCGGAGAGCCCCTGGTGGTGCGCAGTGGTCGCGTGCTGGCCCTGGGGGAGTGGCACCGCGTGGTGGCTGGCAGGTACGGCCGCAGGTTCTACCTGCGTGTCGACGGCACGGTTAACTCTGGGGCCTTGTTGCCCGGCGAGACTCTGCCCTCGTTGGGGGCCCCCTTGCAACTAGGTGAGTACCAGGAGGTGTGTCTGGTTATCATCTAGGATGAGAGAAACGTAAGGCACACTAACTATGGTCTGACAGGTGGCCTGGAAGACCTGTCCCGTCTGCCGGCCAGCGCGGTGTCTGGGTTACCCGTGTACTTCAGCGGGTGTCTGCGGCAGCTGGCCATCAACTGGCGGCGAGTGCCTCTCAACACCGGCCACATACTGAGAGCGCGCAATGTGGCAGACTGTGACGGCACCGCGTGTGGGGGCGACGTGTGTGACAACGGTGGCAGCTGCTGGTTGGACAAGGAGTTACGCCCTCGCTGCGTGTGTCTGCAGGTACTGTCGTTGTGTCTGGCTGTGTCTTGAGAGACGACAGTGACTGTCCGGATGTTAGAAGGAGCTACTGTTCCACAGATGTACACGGGCGCTCGCTGCGAAACGCAGATATCCTGCGCCCAGACGAGTTGTCTCAACGATGGACGCTGTGTTGAGGAGAGTGGGTTCGTGTCTCGGTGCCACTGCCCGGTGGGCTGGGGGGGCGCCTTCTGTCAGGACAGTAAGTACCAACACGACACCAATATTTACATGACTACGTCTGTAAGTGTTCTCCCTCGCTCCAACTGTGACAGACAACACAACTACGTGTGTAAGTGTCTCCCTCGCTCCAACTGTGACAGACAACACAACTACGTCTGTAAGTGTCTCCCTCGCTCCAACTGTGACAGACAACACAACTACGTCACCAATGAGGACATATTGTTGCAGATGTGAACGTGAGCGCCCCGCACTTCAGAGGCAACAGTTACCTGAGGGTGGAGAGGGGTGCACCCCGCCCTACAAGAGAGAGAGAGCAGTTGATTACCGGTGTTGACATCAGTTACATCTTTCTCAACTTATCAACAGTCGAGCCAGACGGGATGATTCTGTGGACATCTCAGGTAACATTATGATGGTTTCCTCTCTGTCTTCACACTGGTATCCTCTCTGCCTTCGCATTGGTATCCTCTCTATCTTCACACTGGTATCCTCTCTGTCTTCGCATTGGTATCCTCTCTATCTTCACACTGGTATCCTCTCTATCTTCACACTGGTATCCTCTCTATCTTCGCACTGGTGTACCGTGGATAGAAACTAGCCCAGCACCAACAACATCTTTGTACTCACCCTATTCAACAGACAAGCTGGGATCTCGAACAAATACTACGATCACGCCACGGAACGACCTTGTTCATTCTCACTGCAAAAAACTCTGTATGGGAAGTCGGTGGTTTATTCAAGTGTTCTCCTGACTAAAACAATCCATTTAAAGCGCGCATGCGCGAGATGGCCATTCTAAGTGGATCCCTGTGCCTCGTGTGCCCGAAGTCACCCCCACCCCCTTGGCTGTGTGTCTTGACGGCGCTGTGCGCAGGCGCTGTGGAAGACGTAGTCTATGTGATTGGATATTTATGACCGCTCTATGATGTCATTCTTTCCGTCCATGTTTCCCCCACTTAGCAGAACCAAATATAAGCGTATGCCTTGCAATGGAAGGCACTCTTTGATGCCATATAGATGTAAGGCACACTTGGGTGCTATGTAGGCCCCTAAGATTATTATAACGTAAGTTATTGTAAAGGAAGGAAATTAATCTTAGGCCACGATCGAGTATATTTCAGGTTAGGGTTCTAATCTTGGTGTAGGTTTTGTAAATTATTGTAAAAGAAGGAAATTAAACTTAGGCCATGATTAGCCTTTATTCAGGTCAGGGTTCTAATTGTGGTTAAAAGAAGCCTGTCTGTGCGGAGTTATTAAGAGTCTATTTATTTATTGTGTTAACAGTCAGATGACTTTAATCTTTGGGTACTATGAGTACATTCCTTTGGGTGTGATGAGGTGAATAGTTAGAGTTATGAACTATCGGAACCTCCCAACATATATGTTGTATCTGACATTAGCGAGCATTTTTCTTGCGTAGGCCTCTGCCTTTATATTACATGTAACTGCAAACTATTGTTACAGAACTTCCCTTTTTTGAGACTGTCATATATTTAGCGGGAAGTAATGTACATTTTTCCCTTGTTCAGTCAAGTCATATTTATTAGGGACGGCTCTCCTGTCAAAAGCCGAATAAGATATCCCGTAGTATTTCTATAAATGTAAGGAGCATTGTCTTGTTAGTTATATCGGAGAATTAATATTTTCTCCAAGTCTAATGCCATATTGTATATATTATTCAATGTTAATATCCACTGTAATAAACTAGCCATTGGGCCATATATGTTACCTTCGCTTCGTTCTTGTCTGTACCCAGACTTACTCATGGTATTTTCCCTCAGGCTTAGCTGTAATAACGCTGCTGAGACAGGGGTCTGTTGGGCTTGCAGAGAACAGATCAATTAAGGTCTCTGGTGATTACTTGTATTTTATATTGTAATATTGCAACTCACTAACTGTGGCGGTTGGTAGGAACATTGGTGGTACAGCTAAGGTACTGACCCCACAGGGTGTGTTTGACTGGTATCCTCTTTATCTTAACACTGGTATCCTCTCTGTCTTCACACTGGTATCCTCCTCCTGATGTAATGTGCCAATGTAGAGAACTGATGGTTCCTTCTGATGTAGAGAACTGATTGTTCCTCCTGATGTAGAGAACTGATTGTTCCTCCTGATGTTAGAGAACTGATTGTTCCTCCTGATGTAGAGAACTGATTGTTCCTTCTGATGTAGAGAACTGATTGTTCCTCCTGATGTAGAGAACTAATTGTTCCTCCTGATGTAATGTGCCGATGTAGAGAACTGATTGTTCCTCCTGATGTAGAGAACTAATTGTTCCTCCTGATGTAGAGAACTAATTGTTCCTCCTGATGTAATGTGGCAGGCCCCGGACCAGTTCCTCGGTGTGGGTGTCTCAGGAGGCCTGGTACGAGTGGTCTGGTCGAGGAGAGAGACGGTGCTTGTCTCAGGTGGCGCAGTCTGTGATGGCGCGTGGCACGGGCTCACCCTGTCCCTGGGACCTGGGAATGTGTCCCTGTGGGTGGACCGCCAGCTCATTCATTCCCACGAGGAGCGCACTTCAGAGGACCTCGCCCTCACCACGGACGGGGTCTTTTACCTCGGTAATGGGGGCAGTGTCACCGGTCACACGGTCTAAGACGTCATTCTCGCAGGAGACTGGACTGTCGTGTGTTATTGAGGGGTTTTTTCCACTCTCTCTCCAAACATATGCTAACAACACAGTGGGGAGTTTATTGTCTGGATGGACCCTCAACGGTAAGGGTTGGAATCCCGGAGGATTGGGTGGTGGTGGTTTATGTTGATGGTTGCAAACACTACACCAGTCTCGACAGGAGGTTAACCTGATACGGCTTCATTTCATCTCGCCATCCAGACAATATTAGCATAATTAGTATGTTTGATGTGAGAAGTGGCAAAAAAAACCCATTATTATTTTTATTATTACTATCATCACCGCGTCTTACTACCCGTTCGGGTTACACGCACTTACGCTAATGTGTAATGGTAGGGTGATGGTGAGATGAAATGGAGGACCTACAGTTTAACGTGGGATCCGAACCACGGTGGAGGCCTGGCATTCCCCACATTCACAAGATGTCTTGTCAGAGGTGAAGGAAGGGTTTGGTAATCAGATAAATCTTTGCCGGGACCGGGGATTGAACCCCGGCCGCCAGCACAGAAGTCCGACACCTTACCCCTAGACCGCCAGGTCACCCATGATACATTTTTAATTAGAGAAGGATTAATCCCCTATTTCTCAAAAACAAATTTAAATCCTTGAATATTTAAAAGTGAATTTTGTAAAAAGATAGTTAAAGGCTTCGTAACATTTGACAAACGTTATTTTGCCGTCCATATCTGTTAGGTTACAAAAAAACAACCAAACAATCCTTTTTGTGGTTTTATTATTTTGACAACTACACTAGTCTATAAAAATACTTTGATTTCAAGTCAAGACGTTCATAATTGTATTCGAGATACTGTTTCGATCACTATTATGGTGTCTTATGAGGGTATAATACTATTGTATTTAAAAAGGTTTAGTTTCAAATTCACTAAGGAGTGGTTTTACTTTGTCGCGGAATCTCTACTACCTCTTCAGTCTTGGTTGTAAATTTATTATTAGAATCTGAATGTCCTTTGTTGCTTTGAATTGTGAGTTGCCGCTCTTTTCCCCTACTTCTCTCTCCTGATTGGACAGGCAGGTTGTGTCCTCCATAACCGGCAGTTGGCTTACGACTCTCCAAGAAACAACGTGTTTGTTTGTTAAATGTTGGTGTTCTGTGCTCTAATTGTTAATGGTTCACTAGTGTCAAACGTTGGGTTGGGTGATAACCATGGCCGGGTAACATAGAGCCTCAAGAAATCTGGCTCACAAGGACCTAACATCCTTCAGGTGAGGCTTTCATTGTTATAAATTCTACACAGTCTTTGATTGTAAGACGCATCTTCATTTTTCAGTACCACCAACAGAAAAAAGCAAAAAAGCTATCTTATATCTAAGAAATATTTTTATTACAGAATGTAATTACTAACAACACAATACAGGTAGTACCGCATTTATCAGTAGGTGGTTTCAAGTCTTTATCGCCATTCTCCCGTCATCGAGTGTGTCGGTGATGCAACATTTTAAAATGAATGTTGCACTATTATTTCTGGGATTATCTTCCAAGCTGTTGATACCCATCCTGACATTCATATGCCTCTCTCAGGTAATCCTTGAACAGTTTGTCGACTGGAACACGGAGGGGTTGCAGGTGGCTTGTCGTGCCACCAGGAATCACAGCCAAGTCACCACCTTTTACGATGATTTTGTTTTTGACCTGTTGGGGTCAAATGTTCACTAAATTCCATCACCCCAGCTCTATTTCCGTGTTCTTCTGCATACACAATAACTGTTTGTTTCAATGAAATCTTTTTGACAACATTTTAAACAAAACACAACTTCTTACGAGGATACAACCAACACTTCCTAGTTTTCACTGAGCGACTTTACCCGCCGTGAAATAGCGGTGGCTACACATGTGAAAATACCCACACCACTTTATTCTAAAATGGAATTGGAGGTGAGGCTTCTGCGTAAAAACAAAACATGTGGTGTGCGGGAAAAATCAAAAAGTTCTGTGATTCTAAGACACCCCCTGTTGTTAAGCTGGTGGCTACCACAACGTTCATTCTGTATCGCAAATGTTTAAGGGATGATTTTACCAAAAAAAGCTAATATTTTAAATTATTAAAATAGAAATAGGCTAAACATTTAAAGAAAAATCAATCACACATTTGCTTTGTCATCCGAATCAAATAAATGTTTTCTTTGGGCTGATATAGAATTATAACCGCCCTGGTATCGAGAGATCTGCGTCCTATTTTAACACGAGCAAGTGAACGAGTGTTCCCCTGAAGAGGCACAACCGTCGCCTCCGAGGGCCGGGATGGAGGAGTTAGAGTGGGTCTTGACACCTTGGACTGTGTTTGACAGGTGGATTCCCCAACCAGAAGTCTGTGACTGCAGAGACCAAAGGCCATTTCTCCTCCAGATTCTCCGGCTGTCTCAAGGAACTATCTTGGAACAAGAACTACATTGTCACAGACTTCTCTCGCTACACAGGCGAGAACATCGGCAGCTGCGACTTGGGACACGGCTAGTACCATCAGCTGCGACTTGGGACACGGCTAGTACCATCAGCTGTGACTTGGGACACGGCTAGTACCATCAGCTGCGACTTGGGACACGGCTAGTACCATCAGCTGCGACTTGGGACACGGCTAGTACCATCAGCTGTGACTTGGGACACGGCCAGTACCAACAGCTGCGACTTGGGACACGGCCAGTACCATCAGCTGCGACTTGGGACACGGCTAGTACCATCAGCTGTGACTTGGGACATGGCTAGTACTATCGTCACCTGAAAACTGGCGCACAGCTAGTATCGTCATCTGCAAGTTGACGCACAGCTAGTTACTCTGCCGAGAGCTGGCGCACAGCTAGTACCGCCAGTATAATCAACAGATGTGAACCAAATTGGTGACACCAGGTTTGCTCTACCGTTGCTTCAATACGCCAGAGAATGTGATTAAGACCGTGTTGATACAGCCAATGTAAGAGAGTTAACAACATTAATTAACATGTTTATAATGTTTCTCTTTAGGAGCGAGCGCTAATGTTAAAGAGTTGAAAGAACAACTTTGTAAGAATAATGCGCACAAGTGTTGATCATCGAGTGAATGTTGATATCTAATGTTGATGGTTTAGTTATTGATTAGATGTTATATTATGTTATGTTTGATGTGGCATGATCTCCAGCGCATTGTTATGAAATGTTAGTAGCTTGATGTGTTTCATGTCATTACGATTATAAACATTTGTGTTAATGTACAACTCAAACCAACATTATCGTTTGTAAAGTGTTTGGAAAACAAGACCAAGATTTGACCAATCCTCAGCAAGTCACTGCCATCAACAAAATAAGTTAACTAAAGGTAGCTTTGAAAATTAACGAGTTCTTGTTTTTTTAACTGTTCAGTAAAATAAGCAACAAAAGATGTATTAATGTGACAGCATATATTTTTTAGATAGTAGACCAGCCAAAATATACAATTATATTGTAGCTTAATATACCTCTTCTAAAGTATATCGTTGCACAAATTAGAGAGTACATTTTTACTAAATAAAAACTGTAGAGAAGAGAAATGATTACCAGTTGAGAATAACATTGTAAAGTAGTAAATAGTTTTCCGAGTTTTGGATTTGTTGACTTCAAAGATTAGAAACAAAACTAGAAAAGTTTCCTTTCAACTTTGCAAGTTTATATTGGTAGAACGGCAGTCGATCTCTTCACACCTTCAACTAGGACTAATAGCAGTCGGTTTATATTTGATCTCAGAAAAATGTGGCTTTGTATAAAAGTTGAAAAATATATTTATTATTTAATAATTAACACAATATGTATTAACTATTTTTACAGTAGCTCCATGGCTTCTTTGGTGCTGAGTGACACATCACAGCTGACAGCTTTGAAAAGTTACCGCACCAATTTATGTATCCCTACGCCGAACCATATGATCTGCAAAAACATGTGTTTAGCAGCTGTCACTTCTGACGGTCAAAATTTAGATATATACCTAAATGCTGACTGTCAGAAGTCAGCTGTGAGCTGTAAGTCAGCACCAAAGAAGTCATGGGGCTACTATAACTATGACTAAATATACCACTTTAAGGAGAGCTTTTTATATAAAAAAAATCTTTTTGAGGTATTTTGTTTTGTGAGAAGGTATAGGAGAGGTTGATAGAAACACACAATATGGCTGTTACAACGACAAGAAGAACACGGTTAACATGTTACACTGCTGCCACTGTACTGGTAATGGCTGCCTCTTGAAGAAAATCAATAATTACTGCCCAATCCCCTGACCTAGGTTTCATTCTATCAAAACTCATCAGGAGAGAGTGAAAGTATTATTATTATTATTACCGCGTCTTACTACCCGTTCGGGTTGTACGCACTTACGCTAATGTGTAATGGTAGGGTGATTGTGAGATGAAATGGAGGACCTACAGTTTAACGTGGAATCCGAACCACGGTGGAGGCCTGGCATTCCCCACATTCACAAGATGTCTTGTCAGAGGTGAAGGAAGGGTTTGGTAATCAGATAAATCTGTGCCGGGACCGAGGATTGAACCCCGGCCGCCAGTACAGAAGTCTGACACCCTACCCCTAGACCGCCAGGTCACCGACGAAAGTATTAATAGTTTGCAAATAATGTAATTAGGGAAACTAGAACGCCATAGTATCAGTTAGGGTTGTACGGAAACAATGTTTCTGTGATGAGTACGGTAGGATTTTAGAGAAAGTGTACCCAAGTTTGCGTGGAGGGATGGTGGGAAATATCTTGGAAAACCCACCCACAGTATAACCATTATCATAGAGTGATGATGATATACAATGTGTCAGTGTATATCACCAGATGTTGACATGCGCCAGTGTATATCACCAGATGTTGACATGTGCCAGTGTATATCACCAGATGTTGACATGTGCCAGTGTATATCACCAGATGTTGACATGTGCCAGTGTATATCACCAGGAGATGTTGACATGTGCCAGTGTGTATCACCAGATGTTGACATGTGTCAGTGTATATCACCAGGAGATGTTGACATGTGTCAGTGTATATCACCAGGAGATGTCGACATGTGCCAGTGTATATCACCAGGAGATGTCGACATGTGTCAGTGTATATCACCAGGAGATGTCGACATGTGTCAGTGTATATCACCAGGAGATGTCGACATGTGCCAGTGTATATCACCAGGAGATGTCGACATGTGCCAGTGTATATCACCAGGAGATGTTGACATGTGCCAGTGTATATCACCAGGAGATGTTGTCATGTGCCAGTGTATATCAGAGTCGAATGGAGCAAAGAACACGCAACCAGTGGGGTCCTGACAGAAACCTCGTCCCCTGACAAACTTGGACCACGCAACACTCATCATCAGGATTGTAGGTGAAGAACTGACACATTTTGTACCAAATAAAACTTTCAACTTTATTGAATCCTAAGACAAATGTAAAACGCAATGAGCCAGTGTGCCACTAAGTGGACATATTCTTCTGCTCCTCGTCTTCCTCGGACCAACGACTGCTGCTGTCCTCGTTGTCACTGCCTCCCAAGGTCTCCATCAGGTCATCCTCGTCAGACGAGCCTGCAATATACAAGCGGAGAGTGATGGACCGGGTCCCAAACACTCGGAGGGAACTGAATGTTCTCTACATGTCAAACATATTTTGTATTATTTCTATCAGTCTGAAAGTAATTAAATATAAAACACAATTTTTAAAAGAAATTAACTTATAAAAATAATTTAGTAAAAATGCAATAAAAATTAACCATTTGATTTTTACTATTCAATATTTAATCAAAATTTTGCTCTTCAATTCGATAAAAAGGCAGGAAGTCGAACACATTTTTTTTCGGTTCTGGTTCTTTAAATTTTTTAAAATCTTTTAGCACATCGTCTTTCGTTCAATTAGGGCTACATCAATGTACTAATTTCGATAATGGCTTTTTATTGAATTTATCATATTATATTTTATGATTTTTGTTGTTGTTGTAATTTTAATGTCGCAAGGACGTGAGTGTTGGAAAGTTTTGATCATTTTTCCTACTATATTTTATTTGAGTGTTGTTCCTATTTTTAAATTTAAAAAATAATATTTCTGTTTTTCAAACTTTATTTTCAGAAGTATTTACTTTTATAAAAATGAACGTCATTCTCACTTTAAGAACATGTGAACATGTGTTGTTTTAATATATTTTTAAAATCTCACATTTTTAAAGTGTGGTATTCACATTTTATGTTAGTTTTGACTGCTGGCATTTTAAATGTTCATTTTTACCTTTAAAATAACTAAATATAAAATGCTCTTAATTATACAAAATTGAATAGCCTATACTCAAATAAGAGAGCTTTTAGAAAAATTCGGCTCCAAAGGAAAAACCCAAGCTCAGGGACCCCTAATTGTCAGCTTAGAACAAATGAAAATACCCAAGCTCAGGGACCCCTAATTGTCAGCTTAGAACAAAGGTAGAACCCAAGCTCAGGGACCCCTAATTGTCAGCTTAGAACAAACATAAAACTGTTAGAACAAGTGATAATTGTGTGTATCTGGGCAGAACGTTCTGTAAAGATGGAAGGCTAGGTGAACGCATCTCGGAGAGTACTGTCGAGAGAAGCGTCTCAATTTGGTTTGGGCACGATGAGAGGACGAGTGTGGACCAAAAGGAAGGAGTGGGCCACGTGAGAGGTGGCTAAATGTTGTAGTCGAATGTGTGAATAGAGAAACATTAACAAGAGTTTTAATAATAAAAGAGCACGTATGACTCGGTGTGTGGATGTTGTTGAAGAGAAGGGAGTATGCAAGGAGAGGGAAGTGTGGATTTCTGAGCTTGATGTTTAGTCCTAATCTGTTTTTGGTGTTGGCAGCATCTTTGTTTGCGTCTGGTATTGTGAAGCGTGACTGTGGGTCTCTCCCCGCCATTAGGACCAACTAGGATTAAACTCAAACTCGCTTCTAGGACACTCAAATGGCGGGAGGTGTACCGAGTGCTCTCGGTCAATGTTGGCGCAGTGTCAGTTATGTGTTCCGGACTGCTCTACTTGGTCAATGTTGGCGCAGTGTCAGTCGTGTGTTCCGGACTGCTCTACTTGGTCAATGTTGGCGCAGTGTCAGTCGTGTGTTCCGGACTGCTCTACTTGGTCAATGTTGGCGCAGTGTCAGTCGTGTGTTCCGGACTGCTCTACTTGGTCAATGTTGGCGCAGTGTCAGTCGTGTGTTCCGGACTGCTCTACTTGGTCAATGTTGGCGCAGTGTCAGTCGTGTGTTCCGGACTGCTCTACTTGGTCAATGTTGGCGCAGTGTCAGTCGTGTGTTCCGGACTGCTCTACTTGGTCAATGTTGGCGCAGTGTCAGTCGTGTGTTCCGGACTGCTCTACTTGGTCAATGTTGGCGCAGTGTCAGTCGTGTGTTCCGGACTGCTCTACTTGGTCAATGTTGGCGCAGTGTCAGTCGTGTGTTCCGGACTGCTCTACTTGGTCAATGTTGGCGCAGTGTCAGTCGTGTGTTCCGGACTGCTCTACTTGGTCAATGTTGGCGCAGTGTCAGTCGTGTGTTCCGGACTGCTCTACTTGGTCAATGTTGGCGCAGTGTCAGTCGTGTGTTCCGGACTGCTCTACTTGGTCAATGTTGGCGCAGTTTCAGTCGTGTGTTACAGACTGTTCTAACAAGTCTTGTAGATATTATTTAGGTGTTTTTTTAATATTTGAATTTATCTTTTTTTTATGTATGCAACACAATTAAATACATTTTATACCACTAAAATTATTTGAATAAAGAATTTATGTCAAAACTAAAAACAGGCTTTGGAACAAGTTTATCCAGAGCCCGCCACACAGACTAAACATGTCCTCCCCTAAGTTTAGGAGGTGTGGCGAGTATGTTCTCACCTTGCTCTCTGTACACCAGAAGACTGTCTTGAGGCTCATTGCTGTCGGCTACAGCGCCGATCTGACCGACCAGCAGCTCCAGGCGACCTCTTAACCTCATCAGCGGAGTAAGTTGTCCCAGTCGTGCTTCAATCAGGCTCAGCAAGGGGGCCAACATTTGGGACAGTTCCGGGTTAGACAACAGTTGGCCGGCGTGTACCGCCAACATCGCTTTCAGCCACGGCACGACCATATGGTTCCTACACGACAGTTGGGAGCAAGTGTTGTCACTCCTGCTGTTGTACAACTAGTAAGGTTTACAACAAAACACACGACAAGCTGTGTGTTCCTGTTTGCAATGGCTCACCTTTGGCTCTTACTCTGCAGGAGGGTACAGAGTTCGGTCAACAGGGGCGCCACTGTCCTCAACGGCAGCCTCGACACTGTGTTGAATATGAGCTGCTCGTCCTTCCTTAACAGCACACTGTGCAGGATGAGAGGGTCCTTGCTTTTCAGACCCTACAACAAAACTACACGTGAGCCGCTCGCTAACAATCGACACAGATTTAGTTCAACATGAGTTTCTCTCAGAAGTGATATCTAGTTCTACCAACGGCACCCAGTTCTCACCTGTAACAAGAGTTGGACCAAGTTGTCGGGTTTGGGGGGCCCCCTCGCGCTGTCGTAGCTGAATTGGTTCAGGCTCAAATTATCCAACCTTTCCTCCATAGCAACTTCCGTAAGTCCAGGCTCACGAACGCGTTTATTACTGCCCACAGCTGCCGCCGACACGTACTCCGCGCTGTCGTCAACCAACGGTACAACCACCTGCACAGATACATCCGCAACCAACTGCTGTAACGTAGGCTCTCTTTACAACAGAGTATGGGCCTTTCAGGGGTTGGAAAGAAATCGTAAACCAAATATTCTATTACTATTATTATTATTATTTAGCACCGTGTCTTACTACCCGTTCGGGTTATACGCTTTAAGTACTAATTACGCAAATGGATTAGGAATTCGGAAGGTTGAATTAGAGGAAGTGAACCCGCATTTGCGTGGAGGGAGAGTGGGAAACCATTTAGGATAAAACCACCCCCAGTTCACCCGACCGAGATTAGAACCTCGATCTCCCCGTCCTCAGCAGTCGAACTCAGCACGATTAGCGCGTTAGCCAACTACGCCACCGAGGCGGGTATTCTATTACTTTTCCTACTTTCCATCTCTATAAGGAAAACCTATTTTCGCTTTATCAAATTTGGAAGAAGGCGCAGGAAAAGTAAATAATGAAAGATTAAAGGAACAAACACAATATGGCTTCTACATTGAAAAGAAGAACACGGTTCACAGTTCACACTGCTGCCACTGGACAAAGAGGTGACGGTTGCCACTTCCCCCAACCTAGGTTTCATTCTATCGGAACTCATCAGGGAGGAGTGTGAAACACGCAACGCAACTTTATAAAAGAAAACACAAAATGGAAATTTGTACAGACTGGAAGGATACAGAGATATACACTCATACTGGAGCTTCTTCCAATGTTCATCATTTGTTACAGTATTTGGATGAATAAAATAATGGATTTGACATGTATATAGTTAAAACTAAATTAACTTGTAGACCATTTTTGTAACCCGATGTTAATGAAGTGTGGACGCGTTATTACCTTGTTCATGGCCGCCTTTTCCCGCTTCCGTGAACTCTTTGCGAGCGCCTCGCGCACCAGACAAACCATTTCTGTAGAGGAACTGGTCGACTAGAACAAAAGACAGTCACACTTCATCCTCTACTCGCATATATATTCCATTCACGATAGGTTTTTACCCGGATGACAGTTCGAAAATCATATGTTTAGGTTTTGGGTTGCCAACACTTGTAAAAGATCACAGTTTTGTTATAAATGTAAAGATCTTTAATTACCTGTTATATATTACATTTAAAATAACATAAACTTAAGTTTTCTCATATTATTTCATTTTTTTTAAATAATTTCTTTGTGTCCAACTCGAAACAATATTTTAATCATAATTAAAAGTACTTATTCTCCGTTTTGGAACGTTACTGATTATGTGTAATATAGTCCACACATCAATACCTTTTAATACGGGCATCGTATTTACTTGCAAAAGAGAAAATTGTTATCATTTTTTTACATACAATACATGATTTTATGATTATTTTATCGTACTTTGAAATATTTAACTGAATAAAATATTGTCATCAACTGCGTGTCCGCATAATTGTAAAAAAACTTGTTTACCGATATGTTCAATCATATGGTTTTAAATTCGTCAGTCGCCATTTTGAGGCTATGTTCGTTAGAAGTTTTTGTGAAAGTGGAATAAAACTATAAACTTTGTGTCCGACCTCAAATAAATATATAAATAATATTGGCCTAAATTACTGTGGTTAACTATCACATTAATATATTACCATCTGTTTTCATTACAGTCATCCAAAGTGATAGATGTCAGCTGTTGGCGTAGTGATATATTAGGGACTACTTCTAGTAACATTTCGAGTTGTCATCCAGGTAAACTTAGCTCGTGAATGCCTTATACCTCGTGACACCTTTTATTTTGGACAGAGAAACTATAAAACAGTTGAGGTGTGCTATACATGCGAGAATATGTGTAAGTGTACCGAGCAGGCTGTGCTGTGGACGTTTATTGACGAATAGTGTGCGCGCGTGTCGAGGACCTCACTCTCCGACTAGTACACTAGAAACAAACTGGTTTGTGCGGGGCTCTCATTGGTCGATTCAAGGTCAAAGCAAACCCTCAGTGTTGTTTAGCACACATTATATTAATATTTTGACAATGCGACTTTACTTCGACGTTTGTTTTTTACAGACTGAGTGTATTTCAGGAAGAAAATAAACTAATAGATAGTATTTTGAAGTACCCCGAAATCTGGGACAAAAGGCATTTACATTTTGCCGACGGTGACATGTCATCACTACCATCACTACCGATGTCAAAGATTATTTTTTCATGTTTTAATAAATATTTTAAAAGTAAAATTAAAAAACTTTAAATAAAAAATAAAAGAGAGTTTAAGAAACAACTCGGTACGAATGCTCGGAACAGACCGGCTTTCTCTAGCCGGGTACAAAGTGTGATGAGCGCTCCGCTCGGCACGCACGCTACTGCGAGACATCTTCCCAGCAGATGAACTGTGTAGCTCATTGACCCCAGTCTGACAAGGCCAGGATCCGGTGGTTCGGCAGGGGAGTGAGTGAGACAGCTAACATACTCAATATATGTTCAATCACCGTCAATCTGAGCTGTCATGTACATTACAACTCAATATTCATATGGAAACCATCTGAAATAATTGATTTGTGACAGTAGCTAGATTTATCAAACTAGAACTGAAGCTCACAAACAATTATCATGTGATAAAATGTTTTCTGAGGGATTTTAGTGCAAAAAGTTAGTTTATTATTATTATTATTATTATTATTATCATCATCATCATCATCATCATCATCGCGTCTTACTACCCGTTCGGTTTATACGCACTTACGCTAATGTGTAATTGTAGGGTGATTGTGAGATGAAATGGAGGACCTACAGTTTAACGTGGAATCCGAACCACGGTGGAGGCCTGGCATTCCCCACATTCACAAGATGTCTTGTCAGAGGTGAAGGAAGGGTTTGGTAATCAGATAAATCTGTGTCGGGACCGAGGATTGAACCCCGGCCGGCAGCACAGACGTCTGACACCTTACCCCTAGACCGCCAGGTCACCGAAAAGTTATATAAATACCCACAATATAATACCCTTTCGAGCATAAAACAATTAACAAAGCATATTAAAGCTTTGAAAGTATTTAACATATTTGCTATGAACCAGCACATTCCTAATATAAAGCTAATACAAGTCTTCTCCCCCCCTTCCCCTTGTCTTATATTCCAGGGGAGGGACAGTAGCACATTTATCCACGGGAATGTTTTTATTACATTCTTTGCTACAAAACAATAATTATTGAGGATGTTAGTGAATACAGTAATTACGATTGCAGTAGTTTGTTAATACCGACACCTCCCTCCCCCCTTCTCCTCGCTAGTGAGTAAAATAAATAACTACAGTTTAGTGTTTACTCGCGCTCACGAGCACAAAGTGCGCAAGCAGGAGTCTAGTGGCTACACATATCAGCACATCTTCATGAGAGCAGATACACAATTTGTAATACATCAATTAGATTTCATCCACAACCTCCCACAACTAACAACAGTCTCCAGTGTCCGACGACAGTCTCCAGTGTCCGACGACAGTCTCCAGTGTCTGACAACAGTCTCCAGTGTCTGGCAACAGTCCCCAGTGTCTGATGAGTGTCTCCAGTGTCTGATGAGTGTCTCCAGTGTCTGAATAGTATGTCTAACAACAGTCCCCAGTGTCTGACAACAGTCTCCAGTGTCTAACAACAGTCTCCAGTGTCTGACGACAGTCTCCAGTGTCCGACGACAATCTCCAGTGTCCGACTACAGTCTCCAGTGTCCGACTACAGTCTCCAGTGTCCGACGACAGTCTCCAATGTCTGAATAGTATGTCTAACAACAGTCCCCAGTGCCTGACAACAGTCTCCAGTGTCTAACAACAGTCTCCAGTGTCCGACGACAGTCTCCAGTGTCCGACGACAGTCTCCAGTGTCCAACGACAGTCTCCAGTGTCCGACGACAGTCTCCAGTGTCCGACTACAGTCTCCAGTGTCCGACGACAGTCTCCAGTGTCTGACGACAGTCTCCAGTGTCTGACGACAGTCTCCAGTGTCTGACAACAGTCTCCAGTGTCTGATGAGTGTCTCCAGTGTCTGATGAGTGACTCTCAGTGACATAATCTGCCCACAATCAGACCGGAGATTGACCAGATATTGGTATGAGTCAAGTAGAACCACTCACTATTCTCTCGAATCTGAACAGCCCAGATTGTCCGTAAGCCACTATAGCGGTTGTGGGCTCACAGAGGTGGGTCCCCACGATGGGGAGAGGTTCAGAGCCACTGCCCTTTTCACCACTTGTCGCCATCTGCAGCGTCAAGTCCGGTTTGAGCGGCCTGGTACGTTTTCTGCAACAGGCACACATCACTCAGTCCACTCACTGGGTACATCGCTTGTTCGCGCTCATCAATATGGCCGTGCTTAGCCTACCACTGACCCGTTGAGATGGTGCCTGAAGATTTGAAGGGCCCCGGTCCTGGTGACGACGCCAATGTTGGTGAGTTCGTCGTCCATTACAGACAAGTTGACACAAGGGTCGCTTGAAATCAGCTGGGCCACGCAATGCTTCTCCTGGTTCTTGATAACTAGAGGCCTAGACAAGTCACAACAAGCAGTGTCATGTACAGAGACCTGCCCTGGAGGTGACTAGCACGCTGCCAGTCAGTACACCTAGCATGTTCACCCGGGAGCCTGACTATCGTCTACTCACCATACACTGATATATCTGTCATCTCGAGCTGCGCTCACGCAGTAAGACGTACCAGTTCTCACTAGAGAGAGTCTGGTCACCTCCGTCGCGTGTCCATAGAATGTTTTGATGATGAACTTGGAGGCGATGCACCACAATGTGATTCTGTGGTGAGCCGAGAGCAGATTCTCACCCCCAGGTAGCGCGAGAAGACAGGTGACGGAGGACTCGTTCGCTTTCCATTTACTACAACATAAACAAACATCTCAACACTCGGCTGGCTTTGTTGTGTCAATATATAACACTGAGGATGTGGCTACAATCCTCACCTCACCGTCTAGTTGTTAGCTACAATCCTCACTTCAAAGTCTAGTTGTTAGCTACAATCCTCACCTCACAGTCTAGTTGTTAGCTACAATCCTCACCTCACAGTCTAGTTGTTAGCTAAAATC
>CABFVX010001353.1:126009-160294 GCA_902151425.1 Timema shepardi | reverse complement strand
ACCACCTGTGTGTGTGTGTGTGTGTGTGTGTGTGTGTGTGTGTGTGTGTGTGTGTGTGATAAGATTATTTTAAATAGTTTTGGAGCAGAATATTTTGTAAAGAGCACTCCGTTCACCCTGAAGATTAACGAGCTTACCTTACGCGTTTCCACTATGGCCTGGCTTATAAGATAGCGCCGTAGTTTAATCAACCAAGGAAAGGCTAAAAGCCGTTGGACACAGAATGCTAAGCTAAGCTAAGCTAGGATTTGCTCTGCTAACTGCTTAGAAAAATAGTGGACCATATATTTTCAATGTGTAGGCTCACACAGAAAACTAAGCTAAGCTAAGCTATGCCTTATTTAGTTGCGGAATGTTTCTTTCCGATTGCTGGCCGGGACATGTTTCCATATCAGAACTTGAGTCATCCTACGTTGCGCATGCGCATAACGCAGCCTGGTATCCGTGCTGAACAGAAGCAGTGTTGGTTTAGTGAAAATAACCAAAAAAAGTTTTGTTTTCAGTTTTTTTCACGTGTATTTAATAAATATTTTTATATTAAGATTGGAGTGTTAATTGAACAAGTCAAACTCCCACCTTCTAAAAATTCTTTATTTTCTAAAACAGCTGCTTACAGCAGAAACTTATATTCCTGAGTACTACCATCTGAAATCAAATAAGAAATGTTGGAGAGCGCCATAACTAAACCTAACTGGAGCAGACTAGAAAAAAAACTACAGTGAATTCGGGAGGGAAAAGAGGAACTATTGTTTATAGTATGATTTTTGTAGGGAGAACAGTAATCTGACAAGACATCTTGTAAATGTGGGGAATGCCAGGCCTCCACCGTGGTTCGGATTCCACGTTTAAACTGTAGGTCCTCCATTTCATCTCACAATCACCCTACCATTACACATTAGCGTAAGTGCGTACAACCCAAACGGGTAGTAAGACTCGGTGCTAAAAATAATAATAATAATAATAATAATAATAATAATAAAATAATAATAATAACAGTAGAAGATAGTTACTAAATGCATTTTAATTTATCCATACATCAAGTCATGTTATCTGCAGCGGTCACTTTTGATAGATAATATCAATACCTATAAAATAACATAAATAATATGGTAAAATGGTATCACTGTTCGGCGCAAAGTAAGATGTTTGAATTTTCTCTATTGGCCTTCCAATAAAATCAAGGTACAGCTTAACTTAGAAGTGAGTGTGAAACCAAACTGACAAAGTTTAAGCACAGCTAAGTGACCTTTAGTTAGACTAAATGTACAGCACATAGGAAATGCACCACCCTGTATAGTTATATATCAGACGCGAGATCTTAAAATCATTATTTAATTTCAATATTTTTTCTTTCTTAGCATACCTTCCTTTTTCATCGTTTAAATCCCACCCTGTCTCACTTATATATAATTTTATTGGTTTCTTTTATCGCAATGTATGTCTCCCAAATAAAATGTGGTTATTTTCTTATCTATGCTTATTTTTACTATTTTGATTCATTTATTTTATTCTATATGTATATTTGGAGTTATCTCTCCTTTATGTTCTATTCCTCATATTCTTATTGTTGAAATATTTCCTTAAAATACCTTGATTTTAAATCAATTTTTTAAATTTATATTTTAAATTTTTTAATAAAATATCCCCCCCCCCCTTCCTTTACCAATATATTTCTCAATGGTACTTTATCCCTTTTGAGTGTTGCGATATTGTTTCTATTTCTCTTTTATTATTATTCGTATCTTCCGAATGTTTCGACTCTCAAATATTTTTTTCAAGAGCTTATTTTTTTATTCTTCTTTGAATATTTTTCTTATTTCTGTGAATATTCTATTCTTCCTTCGTAGCTTACATTCCTATGTAAGTTTTCTCGGTGAGCATATCTCCGATTTTCACAACATTCTTTAAATTTCTTCGTCGCTTCAAATCTCCCTGCATTTTAACTCTCTTCTTTCTAAGCTTGGACTGTTTTGCAATTATTTAATACCCAAACACCATAAAAATAAAAATAATAATGCTCATGAACTTTTTCCACCTTTTTAATTAACTCCTTGACCTAGATTTTCCGTGCATCTAATTTCAATGTGTCTCTGTGTATCCCACAAAATCCTTCTATCTCTAGCTACCATTCATTTATTCTAATTAAATCCTTCATTAAAACAGCCATTCCATGGTTAATGAGTTTAAATATTTAGGAACAATTAACAATAAAGATATAATATTAGTAATCAAGAAAAGAATAGAGTCGGGACATACATGCTACTACTCGGTCAGTGTGTTGTTGACATCTTGCCTGCTTCCAAGGAGTTTAAATTTTAGAATTTAAAAAACAATTTTCCTACTGGTTGTTCTCTATCGGTGCGAAACATGGTCTCTTACCGTTTATGACATAAATAAATTCAAGGTTTTCGAAAACAAGGTGGTGAGGAAGATATTAGGTCCAAAACGGGATAAAGATACATGAGCGTGGAGGAGGTTACATAATGATGCGTTATACCTGATACTCATAACAAGACATTGTTAGGATAGTCAAATCCTGCAGTTTACGGTGGCCAGGACATGCATTGTGAATGGTAGAATCTGGAACCATGTTCAAGATACTGACTGTCAAACAAAACCGGAAGAGACCATTGGGAAGACCTAGACGCATACGGGAGGGTAACATTAGAATAGACCTGAAAGAGATTAGGTGTAATGAAATATAACTAGCTCAATATAAAAATGGGTGGCGTTCTTTTCTACTTGTAGCAATTAATCTTCGAGTTCCCAATGCCATAAAGCAAGTCACTATTTAAACCGCCAATTTCCCTACTTATTCAAAGCTCGATTAGCTGGTAACATGCTCTAAGTATAATGCATCTTCACTCTCGTGGTATAGTGGATTCCCGATGGCGGGAAGATCAGGATTAGAATGTCAATCCTGAGGATTTTTATTTTATAAATGGTTCTTCAATTTTTCCTTCGCCCCAAAAAAGCGCAAATTTACGGATTAACCAAACGAGTATTTAAAAAGACGGGACACACACAATGGGCTCCATCCATCTAGATTCGATTTTTCTCTCTCTCACACATGAGATATTTCTATCAACCACTAGTTAGAGCTCTGAAACAGTAACGTGCACTGCTATCTTAACATTCTCAGCTCTTAGGAGCTATGAAATGCATGTTAGCACTTCTATTAGCATCATGAGTTGCTTTCATCGGTCACCACACAAGTCTAATTTGAGTGAGACGTAACGAGCCAATGTATACTTCACATCAAAAACATTTGTACACGCTTTTTTCTTTGTGCAGCAGGTCTTACCACAAGTCCGGAAAATCCTAACGCAGACCCTTGTGAGGTAGGGAGAATAATAAAGTAGAATTTTAGAGAAAAATACTCACATTGGTGTTAAGTAAAAGTTGTACATTAAAAAAAATAGCACCACGTCCTACTAACCGTCCGGGATATATGCTTAAGTAGTAATTACGCTAATGGATTAGGAATGGGGACGGATGAATGTAGAGAAAATGAATCAGCATTTACGTGGAGGGCAATTGGAAAACCATTTAGGAAAACCATCCTCAGTTCACCCGACCAAGATTCAAACCTTGATCTCCCCATCCTCGTCAGTCTAGCTCAACACGACTAGCGCGTTAGCTAACTACGCCACAGAGGAGGGTCAAAATTTGTAAAATACTCGTATCTAAGAAATGGTACTCACACCTGACCAAAATTTAAGCTCTTATCTCCTGTTATCAGACGAAAACTAGTTACCATAATCAGACAAAAGGAGGTCGACATTATTAATAAATAATATAATACAAACATTTTGGGTCGGGCGGTACAATTTAGTTATAAAAATATCCATAAAACTTCTATATATTTTTGTATTAAATGATATTTAGTTATCACGTTTGACATGATAAAGATATTATCAATACTTTAAAATCAATGATAAGAAAGTTTTTCGTAGATTAAAAGAAAGGCTTAGATACCGGAAACCAACTCGTGAACATATGATAAGCACGCCAAGGCTATAACAGTGAGCTATCGAGGATTCGTACTTTCTTCAGTGTCGATCTTCACTCATACAGCACTGAAGCGTATGTGATGGACGTGAGAGAATCATCGGCTACCGTTAGAGTTATCCTACTACAGTCGCCGAAAACTCAAGAGTGGCATTATGGTGCTTCAAAAGTCATTTACGATTGCATTTATTTATCTGCTTCGGTGGTCACATGGTCTAACGCACTACTCTTGCATTAGACTAGAATGCTGACTGATGACGGGAAGATCAAGTTTCAACTCTTAGTAGTATGGACTGAATTTTTTTTAAAATAATTTTACAAATGTGGGTACACTTCCCTTAAATATAGCCTTCCCAATCCTTAAAACCATTAACGTAATTATCACATATGCATGTAGCCCAAACGAGTAGTGGGGCACGCTGCTAAAAAAAAAGGAGGTTTTTCTCCATAGTAGTTTTAATTAAATGTTAACAGAAAAGAAAAGTTCTTATTTTTCTACATACTTCATTTAACCTTCTTACTTACAACTTATTTTATTGTTTTTTACTTGCATAATGAAAGTACTACAATTATTATTAGCACCGCGTCTTACTACCCGTTCGGGTTATACGCACTTACGCTAATGTGCAAATGGTAGGGTGATTGTGAGATGAAATGGAGGACCTACAGCTTAACGTGGAATCCGAACCACGGTGGAGACCTGGCATTCCTCAAAGTACTACTACTTGCACGTGTTGTGTATGTCATATTTACACTAATGTTGTCGATATCATTTAAGTAGAATTTTAGAGCAATGGTTCACATATTTATATGGAATGAGACTGTGAAACCATCTAGAGAGAAAAAAATCCTCATAACATCCAATTGGGATTTGAATCCAGACATTTCCTTCATCTGCGAAACAAATATAATGTGATGGTTGCTTTTTCCTGAGTTCCCACTCGTGCGGTTTGTAGTTTGATAGGAGTACTAATTGACGAACATTGTATTTATGCCAATAATGATTAATTGATTATTGATTTTAAATAGACTAGTAGATGGTTTTAATCATTTGTATCTAATATAATTTGAAAGGTAAAAAAAAATAGATTTAAAGTAGCATGATATACTGTAAAACCTACCAATACTCATTAAACTTTATTCAAACCCTAATTATGGGATTGCAAATGGGAAACTCTTAAATACTGTTTCTCCTCAAGATTATAGTTTGTCCTCTTGGTCGAACCTACCCAATAAAAGTTGTAGCTATAACTACAAATAAAATTAGGACATTAACCATGAAACAGCTACAGCCAGAAATCTGGAAAATACAATGAGTGTTGTTTTAACGCACTTTTAACTACTAGAACGCTCATTCCTGGCTACTGTAAGTGAGTCAAATGCGATAACCACGTATCCAGAACAAAACATTTGTTAAACTATTGAAATATTTTTCGTATTGTAATGCCTTTCTATAAATGTGGCCGCATCTAAAACCATATTTGTTTGATCAGTCAAACACACATCTCGATCTTGCTGAGACCTAATGCAGTTTAAAATAAATATAGAAAATCATAAATTACTATTTAGTCAAATTATTATAGAAAATATAGCTTTTTTTAACTATAGTATATTGAGGTTCAAGAGTTTCATTAAGTTTAATGTTAGCTCACTGTTTGTGTTCTTCTGGTTTATTTTGTTTGTCTAATATTTTTTATGAATGATCAGGGAGTCAGAGTTTAGTAATTAATAAAGGTTTAATGAAATTTATACCAATAATGGTTTTATGTTGATTTTTATTATCTTCATGTTATATGGCTTCAACACCTGTATTGAATTTATAAGGTGAGATTATTTTATTAAAAAGATTAACTAAGCGAAATTCTTTTCTCAATATAATCTTGAAAAACTTAACTTATAAATTCATGTTGAGGTTTTACGCAGCCAAAGCTTTATAAAAAAAAGTATTACCTCATGAGCCTTAATTAAAATATAGTACCATCCAGTAGTTACCTAAGATCATAGTTTATAGATATCAGCCCTAAATTAGCTTTAGCTTATAATACAAATTCCGAAAAAACACGATATTATATTGGTGCATCGAATAAAGTTATCAATCTTTGTTCCACAACTGTATGACATAATTTATTTTCCACCAGCGTACATGAATTTACTAAAACTTCATACTAGTTAAAAATATCTAGCAGTATAAACTAAAAACTATATTACACAGAAAATAATTATCATTGATGCAAAATACAGCAACAGTCTTCAACCTTCTGATTCTCATCAGCATTACTAAATGTCAGTGCTTGACGATCATCTAAACTAAAACCCGGACTGTGCACAAAATATTGATGCTCCAATGTGTGTATGTATATATATATATATAGAATTATATATATAATTTTATATATATAATAAAATTATATATATATTTATTTATTCTCATACTTCGCTCTTAATATATTAAAACATCAATATTTTCTTTAAACAATATGCCAATTTAATATTAATTTTATTTTACTAGTTAGATAATTTGTTACTTTACATACAATACAGTTTTCAGCCTATGGCCTGGGTTTGGTTTTTTATTCAAGCCATATATTTTCCGTTACCGGCTTATTAGGCCTGCCTTAACATCATATGCCTTATAACCTAACTTAAGACTAGGACAGGCACAGCATCCAGTCCCCGGCCATTTATTCATGACTGCGAAAGTGTAAACACACATTTCACTAATGATACATTTTTTGGCCATGCCGGGAATCGAACCCCGGGATCCTTAGCTCAGTAGACAGACACGCTACAGACTGAGATAAGGTATCGAATACTAGTAATATAATAAATACAAATATAAAAAATACTGTATCACTGACACTAGTTAAGGTATAATTTTTAAGGCCCCATGACCACATTTCTAAAGTAAGAATGAAATTGTTATAATAAAAATAATATCACTGAAGTTATAAAAAAGTGTACTTGTATTATTGAAACGATTTTTATTAAATAATTCGGACAGGAAAAATTACAAAATATGTTTCAAAATACATATGTCCATCAACATTAGCACCTTACAAAACCATTGTTGTGTGGAAACTGCATGATTTATAAAACGGTGCACTTCAATCATTAGAACCAGAAATTTTTGTAATATACCTTCACATTTATATAAATAAAACTGATTCCATGTTTTTATTTCCAAACAAATCAAATTGGCTGAGAATCCTATCGTTTAAATATTTAGTTTGTGATTTTTGTGCAAATAACATTCTTATTTTTGCAATAACAAAATTAATCAAATACACAAATATTGTATATAACCATTTTTTATTCCTAAATGGTTACCAATTATATAATTTTTGTAAAACCTATATATAGGATATGTCATGTCAAATTTTATTTGAAAGATCCCCTTTGAGCAATATTTTGGGTGTAGCAAATAAGTTACTGCATTTTAGAATCGGAATTATTAAAGTTACTTTTTTTTAAATAACTAAACTCGATGAATTTATTTAATTTTACCAAAATAAAATGTCCATAGCAATAAATCATTTAATTATAAATATAACAATAAAACTGCTTTAAATCCATTATCACATTTTTTAAATAGATTGTTAAAACTATGTATAATACTTAAAGATTAGTCACTGTAAAATGTAAATGAACATGAAATTCTTTTTCGATGGATTTCAGCAAAATATGTGTTTACCACACGCACTGTTAAAATAAATCTTGTTTCACCAACTTAAATAATTTAACGTGTTATGGTTAGGAAACATGAAATTATAGTTTAGAATGGCTGTACCTAAAAATACCGTAGTTTTATTATTTGAATACACCATCTGTTGTAATATATCTCTCTTGAATTTTTAATAGCGTGTGCATAGAACACGGTATTGTATTTTAAAATGTTTATCCACACAAAAATGAGTAACCACATCTATATTTTGAAATATATATATATATATTATTTAACAAACAAAATGTGAGCCTTTTCGTCTTTATTATGATTTTAAAGGAGGTGAATAAAGTAGGCTAGGTTTAGTTAATTCCACACAAAGTTTAGGTGCAAATTATCGAAGCTTCAAATTTTATTTATGATATAAAAAAAAGTATAGTCTTTGTACACTGAAAAAATTTAAAATATTTTATTTTTCGTTGAATTGAATTATTTTACTTTCATTAACTGTTCAAATATAGTTTATTTTTATTCATGCAATATTCTCTTTTTATATTGTCACTTCTTATAAGGAAATAATTAAAGAAAACAACCAAAGATGAAAATATAAAATCTCACTTTATTTAAATATTGTTTGTAGTTTTTTTTATGATAGGCAAGTTTGTTTTAATTATTAATTACAAAAGGGCACTTGATAACAAATTCACATGTTCGTCGCTAGTTTTCTAACCACTTTATCACACATAAAAAAAACAACGTTTTCACTGAAAAATATTCTACCTCGTAGAATACATTTTATTTATTCATTTGAAGCTTTTCAGGAATGCTAAACACTCATAAAAGTGTCAAACGTACAACAATCTAATGTGATATTGTTTGTAGTTACAACAAGTTTACTCATTTTTGTTCATTAAAAAATAAACCATTGAAAAAACCTATTACTCACTTATAAACTCAAAATCCACAATAGTTGTTCTGTGTTTGTTATTTTTATTTGATCTCGCATTATATCCTTTCTATTTGGTTTCTGTTCTTTTCAATAATAATTATTGTTGGCTCAATATACAGGTTGTTTCAAAATTAGTGGATAAATTACGTAGTAGTTCTTACTATAAAGATTTTGGACATCAAGGAGCAAGCAAAAATTATAGACTATTAATAATTTTGCTAAAAAAAAAAGTTACATATCTAAGGTCATATCCACTATCAACTCCTGAAGTACCAAGTTGATTAAATTTCAATAAACATTCTGGTGGGACACAGTTTCTTGCTGATCTTACGCAGTACAATGTATCGACGTAGATCCTAAGAATTCCCATAAAATACCATTGGTTGAATTCAAATACGTAGTGAACTGTGGGGGCATGGCTCTCATTACATACTACATAGCTTCATTGGTGGAACTAAGATAATTAGTGAACTGTAGGCACGTGGCTTCTTGTTCATCTCATTGGTAGAACTAAAATACCAATTGTACTTTAGGGGTGTGGCAAAAATACTACCAAGTTACGTTTATAATGCAAAGAGAAACAAAAGAAACTAAGATGGACATAATTATGGATGTAAAGTGTAAGACCTGATAAGACACCATCTCACCATATTCAATGGTATGTAAGTTAGTGGAGTTGAGATATAAGATACATTTTTTCAACACAAACGGTTTGCACTTCAACCTTTTTAGAATTTTTAAAGAAACAAAATGTACATTTTTTATCCAGTAATTTTACAACAAACTGTATAGAAACCCACAATAAGGTAGGCCAGTCTAGTAAAGCTCAGGAAACTTTTTACTTACTATTAATATTGTACGTAATTTGAAATGTCTCCCCTAAAATATATTAAGAGAGTTGATATTTTTTTTAGAAATTCGAAATGGCACAGTTGTAAAACGCATGTCTTTACAACTTGGTGACTAGTCAGACAGTACTCTCTCTCTTGGTGATCATTAGTGGCGTCTCCGCCGTAGCCTGGTCGTCTTCGGACAAGGGGAGGGGTGGTGACGCGATGATGAGCGGCTGTTTCTGAGAGTGTCCCAGCACCCCGACCTCGGAGAGGGTCCCGTGGTGCACGTGAGGGTGCGAATGGTGCGGGTACGAGGCGCACATCCCAGTCATGGGAACGGCGCCGACTAGTGGTGCGGAGGAAGGGTGGTGGCGCACCCCAGCGACCCCTCCCCCGTAGCTTGGCCAGTGCTGGCGAGGAAGGGTGCAAGTCCCCGTGGGGTAGCCCCCTTCTACTGTAGGCTTCTGTGAACAAGAGGAATTGGGTATTAATATCGACATTATTTTGAAAAGTAAATAATACATCTTCTCAATCTAGATTTAAAACAACGTTTTAATTGCAATACTACCCGCCTCGGTGGCGTAGTTAGCTAACGCGTTAGTCGTGTTGAGATCGACTGCTGAGGACGAAGAGACCTAGGTTCGAATCTGTGTCGGGCGAACTGGGATTGGTTTTTCCTAAATGGGGTTTCTCTCTCCATCCACGCAAATGTGGGTTCACTTCCTCTAACTCAACCTTCCCAATTCCTAATCCATTAGAGTAATTAGTACTTAAGCGTATAACCCAAATGGGTAGTAAGACGCAGTGCTAAATAATAATAAAAAATTTGCAACACTGTTGTTGTTGTGACGTGTGTTGGTCAGGCAGGCCACGGAACAAACTTATAGATCATCAGGATATATTTGATGATCTTAAATACATTATAATTCAAATATAGCTCACCTGATGGAGAGGTCTGGGTTAAAATGTACAAAAGTGATTTTTACTCAATTATTTACCTTTCTCCCTCCACACAAAGAAAGGTACATTTTCTATTAATTATATTTGACTCACCCGAATCAATGGACTCACTCTCATGTTAGACTGGCCTGCTGATGAGGGGGAAATCAGACTTCGAATCCCAGTCTGGGCCTACTGATGATGGTTTTCCCTAAATGGTTTTACACCCCCCTTGCATGCAAATGTGGGTAGATAACCTCAAAAATGTTTCCTTACTTATATTTTCCCTTTTAGAGTAATTATCATATATGGGTATATTATTCTGAACAGATACTAAAAGTGGTGATAAAAAAAACTATTTAACTTTCTATTATATTTTCCCGTCCATACCCCACTCCAATATAAAATAATGTGATCAATATATAAATCATATAATATATATATAATTTATTTTCAAGAATAATTATTTTGTTTTATTTCTTTAAACGGAGCTATCTTGATTTTTAATAATATTATTTTAGGTACGATTCAAAAGAACAATGTCATGTAAACGTGACGAACAGCTTAAAAATAGTTGTTCGAGTAATTATTAAATTCAAAACATAGATCCAAGGTAAAAGTAAACTAATATTATATGAGTATAAAATTTACTTTTACCACGTATTACTACACGTTTGGGTTATACGCTTAGGTACTATATATATATATATTTGAAAAATGCATCTGATACAAGGATTCAACCCTCAAACACTTTGATTAAACAATCACTGTTCAAACTCGTGAGCTATTAATGATGATTTTCTCTGAATTACCCTATAATCCGTCCAAGCTGTCCACATTTAACCACACAGATGGGCTAGTATTAAGGTAAATAGAGTTTCGGAAGAAATAAATCCGTACTTGCGTCGAGGTATAGTGGGGAACCATTTGATTTAAACATGCTTAACCCACTTGGATGAGATTAAAACCCGGTACTAACCATCACCGAAAAATTAGTACAAACAAATGCCGTGCGTCAAACTACGTGGAAAAGAGAAGATTACTAAAGATAAAATACACCGTCATTTACAATTATCTTCTTTATCATCTTAATAAAAATAATGTATTTAATGAAAGAGTACCGTAATGGTATGTTTCAGCTTAACTGTGCATAATATCTGAAATTCATGTGAGCGTTTTGTATTATTATTATTATTATTAGCGCGTCTTACTACCCGTTAGGGTTACACGCACTTACGCTAATGTGTCATGGTAGGGTGATTGTGAGATGAAACGTAGGACCTACAGTTCAACGTGGGATCCGAACTACAGTGGAGGCCTGGCATTCCACACATCCACAAGTTGTGATTAATACACAGCGGTTTGTAGGTTCTTCTTTATTTTTGGTATCTTAGAAATTCTCTGTGACTACGTTATAATTTATTCTTGAGATGTGTTGCAGCCACTTTATTTTAATGATGTAAAAAATATCAGCGTATCATACCAGGTTATTCTAATTTTGATCAATAAGGTTAGTGTCTGAAACTCAGTAGCCGTATAAAAATTGTATAATATAAAAAAAGCAAAACAAACAATTGAATGTCAATCACTCTATACTTATAAACATTTCATGTCCGGCCCAACACAGCCACCAGTTGGGGGTTTCCTACAGAGGAACTTAATGGAGTTTGTCATTGGTTTGTCTTGTTCTTCGTTTCAAAGTGTTCGAATGTTTCATGGAATCTATTATGTTCGTACTGAAACTAAATTTGGGACAAAAAGATAATCGGTTAATACCTCTAGTTCAATTTAAATAATTACTTTCTCATGTGCATAAAATTTTATTGTTCATTTAAGCTTCGTATAATTTTTGTGTATTGTTTTTCTTTTGTAAAAGTGACAATAAAACTAGATAAGAAAAGTCAAACATTGGTTTAGAAACTGGGGGTCCACGGTTGGTTGGCATCCCCCCCCCGCCCCCCTTTGGAAAGAACTTGTCTTTTCCTGACTGGAATAATCTTTTTCCTCCTCTTAAATAGAGTCACCCACCCCCTCTTTAAATTGTTATCACTCCCCTCTGATATTCTCGAATATTAAGCTGAAGTATGGCTCCATACCAAACTCCTCGAGGCATCAAATTTCCAAAAAAAAAATTGGGAGAAGACCACTCAAATAGGTTAGAGAGGAATCTAATAATCAAAATTACTAAAGGAAGATTTTCCAAAATAGCTTCTGAAAGCAATACATTTTTCAATATTTTAAAAATAATATTTACAAAATTTTCCCGGTGAAAAACCTCCAAATAGCTTCTAGTGTCAACCAATTCTCAAAAATTTGACAGGTGAAGATCACCTTAAGTAGCATTCATAAAACTATCTAATTCTAGGTGAACACCACTCTAAATAACTTCTAGAACATTCAAGTTTCAAAAAGTCTCTGGAGATTGGCTACTCTAAAGAGCTTCTGGAAAAATCAAGTTTTAAAACATCTTTCAGGAAAGAACCATTAAAAATAACTTTTAGAGGCATTCAATTTACAAAAATTACCGAAAGAAAACACATCTAATAGCTTTTAGTAGCATCCAAATTTCAAAATTTCCTGGAGGAGGGTCACTTTAAATAGCTTTTAAAGCAGTCTAATTTTCCAAATAATTCTGGTGATAGCCACTCAATATAACTTCTAGGGGCATTCAAACGTCAAATTGCTTAAAGGGAGGAACCACTATAAATAGATTATAGAGGAGTAGGCATATAATTTTCAACAAATTTCCAGACTTTGATGAGGGAGGGCAACCAAACCTTTCAAAAACCCTTTTTTATTTCATAACTTCTCCCTAGACAAATAGGGTTTAGGCCCCACTGAATTCGAATCTTACAAAGAGAGGAGAGTCCGCGCTTTGGCTTTGGTACTGGAACATGTTTGAGTACCTAGCGGGCTTGTTTTCCTCAAATGAATAATACTCAAAGAGACGTAAATTTTAGTTTTAAAGATACTTTCCAGAGATGCGTTTGGTGGGAGTAGGGGGTCGGAAAGGGCTGGTTGGGAATTTCCGATAACGTCTCAAGATGTATCCCCCACCTGAAGATGGACCCCATAGCCTTGGTAATTTCAAAGATTCATCTGGGGTAAGGGGGTCTGGAAGGGGTAAGGAGGATTTTTTTGGTGGTAAGGCCTTAAGTTGTACCCTCAACTGAAGATTGTTCCTATAGCCCCAAAGGTTCTGGAGATGCATCGGATGGGGGACCAGGGATGAGATTTTTGACTTCCGTTAAAATTTAATCCAATTTTAATAGCTGTTGCACATCTTCAGGTCATTATATTTCTGTTAAATACCTCATTTGTGCAGTTAGACCCATAAAATAGATAGAAATTGAGTTGGACAATATTATACACCTTCGTATTAAAGAGATGAATAATTAAATGAGTTACGCTGATTTTGATTAAAATAGCTCATACGACTGGTAATGTGGTCCAGGCCATTAGACTAACATTTCTCTTTGACTCCCTTTGTTTTGGCTCAAACTCCGACCTGATTTTCAGTATTATGGTTTCCTTTATTGTTTTTTCAATGCTAGCACGGGGACATTTACTTTATCTTTTGAATTAAATTTTTATTTCAGCCTTTAAAGCTATACACATATTTTCACTTAATTGGTTATAAATGAGGAATGAAAATATGAAACAATTTTGGGGGAGAATAAACAAACTCAGCACACCGGAGCGAGAATTGAAACCTCCACTCTTCCCCTCCTTGGAAGTCCATTCTACAGAGGAAATGATGCCTTGGACCACACGATCACCGAAGTGGGTGACTCTGTTGTTAATTCCTTTATGTTAAACGTATTAATTAATCTATATTAAAATAATTCCATACCCTCCTTGGTGGTCGCATGTCCTAACGCACTACTCTTGCAGTTGACTAGACGGAGCATGGTGGGGAGATTGAGATTTGAATCTTGGTCTGGTGTACTTAGGGTGGTTTAAAAAAAAATTACAATCTCCCTCCACATAAATGCGGGTACACTTCCTATAAATATAACCGTTCTCAACCCTAAAAGAATTAGCAAAATTATTATATAAATTTATAGCTCGAAGTGTTAGTAAGACGCGGTGCTAAAAAATAAAAATTCAAAAACTTATTGTTGATGTTATTAAACTTGTTTTAGTCGTTTATTTGAGAGAACCCATATTGTTTCTAGAAATATATAAATTGTGATTTTTACTATAATCATACCTTCCTCGGTGGCGTAGTTGGCTTACGTGCTAATTTCGTGTTGAGCTAGACTGCTGAGGACGGGGGAGATTGAAGTTCAAATCTCGGTTAGGCGAACTTGATGTGAGTTTTCCTCAATTGTTTTCCACTCCCCCTCCATGCAAATATGGGTTCACTTCCTCTAAATTAAGCCTTCCCAATTCTTAATCCACTATATTAATTAGTATTTAAGCGTACAACTCGAAAGGACTATAACTTAAAATGCGGTGATAAATAGATAAATAAAAATAAGTATTAAACTCATGTAATATTAGTTTACTTTTATCTTGGATTTGTGTTTGGATTTAATAATTACTCGAACAAATTTTTAAAACTGTTGGTCTCGTTGATATTACAATGGTTGTTTGAATCGTACCTACAATAATGGTATTAAAAATCCAACCTACCTTCCTTTGAAGAAATAAAACAAAATAATAATCACAGAAATAAATGAGTGGTGTGTTAATTACTGGAAAGCAAAAACCTTCTCAAAGGTTTTTTAAATTGTTTTGGGTACTTATGCATTAAATCTGGTTTATTTGATGAAATTTCACAGAATAACGCTTTCAAAATATTACACAATTGTTCAAGAGAGATTTATATGAATCCAAGCCGTTCTTTCTGAATTTACTGGGTCGGGAAAAAATATATTAATCCTCATTAATTTATGAAAAAGTGTGTTAGAGTACCACTTGAACTAATAGTTGTTTTAAAGTTTGTCAAGAACTTTTGAATATATAATATTGACAAATATTTTGTTATTTTAAATTTAGATTTAAGTATTTATAGAAGTTTAGGTCTATATATGTAATAAAACTCTAAATCTATCTGTACGTTCAATTCTTTTTTTCCCCAGTAAATTCAAAAAGTACTTATCGGATGCATATGGGACTTCTTCTGTTTTACTCCTTAGTTAAGCCTTGATTGATACCAAACGCAAGACTACACCAGCTACCTATACCAGAATGAAATGGGCCAATTTCATATGAAGAACTGACCCATTCCATTAGAGTTTAGGTAGGTTTCGTCTTATATTTGGGTTTTTAGTCACACCCAAGACGCACTAAGTCTCATTATATATCTGGCCCATATGTTTAGTTATTATTTTCTAGCATTTTAATCTGTCGAATTTCCGACTCCCCTCAATTTATGTAGAACGTTTCATGGTTTTAAATTGAAGCTTAAATTGATAATTTTTGAAGCAATTAAAACCAATTTTTGAAATCTATGGATTGTTTACTCATGCAATCAATAGTGATATGCTTGCAATATCATTTATTGCGGGTCAGGGTTTGAATCTTGTTAGGGCACATTGGGTTATTAACGTCTAATAATATATTATTTAAAATTGTAGTTTTCCTATCTCTTATCTGCAGGCCAATGAGGGTGGAGAACACCTAGCCACCTATTACACCTCTACATTAAATAGGACCAATAACCCCGCCTGTGGGCACGCTGTCCAAGGGGTTAACTATTTCTTGTCTGGTTTACCACTGATGGCAAGGTTAGTACTCGAGTCCAGTTCTAGTTTATAAGAATATGGATTTTTACAAAACAAAATTTAAAATAAACAGTATTTAAACTCGAATACATTTACGTTAATTTATACATTTATCATTTCCAGTACTATGTATATTTTCCCGTATATAGTTAGACTTAGTGTATCAAAAGAAATACAATCTTTAATCACTATAATATTAAAAGTATTCAAAATAATAAAGGATTCAAAAATATTTTTAGCCCTAAATATTCGGAAAAAATTCTATTCAAATTTATTGTTTAAGATACTCAACAAAAAAACTTCCCTAAGTTAATATAACAACTAGCGAAATTATCAAATACACACAAAACCAAAGGTGTTATGACCAGGTCTGTGTCATTAGGTACTAGCTATACAATTTTGGTTAAGTTAACGTAGATTTAATTTTAGGTTTGTCACTAGAAATACATTTAGTTAATAGCTACTTTAACATATAGTTCACCATATGTTATATTTTTATTCAAAACTTATGTTGATCTTGAAGCCATACTACTTTATTTTTTGTCAAGATTGGGTTCTATTAAGTATTTATACTAAATTACACTAAACTTAATCGGCAATCATATATTTTATAAAAGGCTTTGGAATAAGCGATTTATTTATATTATTAGATAAAATAAAATAGTCTACTATATATGAGCTTAATTGGGTAGAGCAAAGGCTCCCAACCTGGGGTAATCAAAGAGTCTTGTGGGAGTCTGAGAAACTAATCCAGATTTTCAAGCTATTTTTATTGGTTTTTTATTTATCATATAAAATACATTCGCAATTTAACAATTTCTTAATCTTTGGTTTTTTCCATTGCCGTCCGACTAAACATATTTTTATTTTATTAGTATGAAATAGGTTGAGTAAAATAATAGAAATGTGTGAATAGGTTTTTAACTTCACCTCATATGTAGGGGGAATATGAGGGGGGAGGGGGGCCTTGGCTAGATATCATTGGCTTCAAGAGTTCCACCATATAAAAAAAAAGGCTGAGAAGCACTGGTTTAGAGTATTCGACCAAAAAATCTAGGGGAGCCTGGTTTGAATATGCGTCCTGTTGACACATATTTACCATTTGTTCTAGATCTCTTCCTGCTATCTAATCATAAAACTATTTAAGTTAAAGTGTATATAGGTAAAACAAGTTTGTAAGTCATGCTTGGAAAGTATTCATTGAGTATGGCAGTGAAACAAAAACATGAATTGCAAAAAGTAGATGTCTAATATGGATAGTATTTCACCAAAATTTCAAAATTTCAATATTTCAATTTATAACTAAATATAATTTGAAATTGATCACCAGGATTCAAACCCTAGACTAGAAAGAGAGAGAGAGAAAGAAAGGGTGAGGTCGGTGCCTGGAGCGACTCCGGTCCTAGCTCAGGGTATTGATTCCTGCAGGAGGGAGAGGGGTGGATGCTGTAGGGTGTAGAAAGGGGGGAAGGTTTGAAAAGGGGTTACCGGGGCAAAGGGATTGAGGGGTAGAGGGATGCGTGTGACCCACTGCATACGTGCTATAGCAAAGTACTCCACACACAAAAATACAACATATAAAAAGAAAAGCCCCACCCCCTAGATTTTATTTTCTCATTTGAACCAAATGTAATAAAAATGTTTGATTAAAAATAGTACAATTATTTATTTAGTTAGAATATGTCATTATGTATGTATGATTTTTTTTGTAGCGTCCTCTACAATATAAACAACAACAACAACAACTATGTTTTGACTGTTAATTATATTTTAACAGCTGTTTTGAATTTCAGTTTAATTAATTTTTGTTTCTGTGCATTGACACATAAATAACACGAACATTATAAGCATTTTTTTGTACAGGCCTATATTTTTTTTGTCTGGTAAAAATTCTGTTGTTGTTTTCCTCTCCATATAGTTGATACAATTTGATATAAATATGTAAATAATAATAATAATACTTAGCACCACGTCTTACTAACCATTCGGGTTATACGCTTAAGTACTAATTACGCTGATTGTTTAGAAATTGGGTAGGTTTATTATAGAAGAAGTGAGACTACATTGGCGTGGAGGCAGAGTAGAAAACCATTGAGGAAATACCACCCCAAGTTCACCCGAGCGAGATTTGAACCTCGATCTCACCGTCCTCGATAGTCTAGCTTAACACAAAATCAGTGCGTTAGCTAACTACACCACCAAGGTGGGTTTAATTTGTTAAAATATGTCAAATATAGATTCTGAGAGCAAAGAGTATGCTTACCCTAGGTTGTATTTAACTATAGATAATGAAGTTATTATTTTTATTTTAAGACCTTTATTATGATTTGTAGATCAAGGAACTTTTTAAAATCAGCCTGAAAGGTGAGTTTTGCCTTGACGAATCACAGTATGACTCTTAACTTATAAGCTACGTCATAAGAACAAACTCAGTTCCCCAATATTTTTCATATGGATCCATTTCATTCTTCCTTCTAACTGAGAGATTTATTCCCAAACTCTAATCATTATTTACTTTAAAATATATTGGTAGATGGCTGGTCAAAATAATGATATAATATTTGTTTCAACTTTTATAATAAATTAAGTGCCGTTCAGATCTATGTTTAAATATATCGACCTGATAACTTTAATTTTTTTTCTGTTAAAACATATTTGATAAATTATTTTACTTTCATAGAAAGGGAGTACAGTAATTTTTTAAAATTCTTTCAAGGCTTTAACCCCTTGATTGTAATTTTTGTGTCAAGTTTAGAGTTTAAAGTTTTTCATAAATTAACTACTATATCTATCTAAACATATATATTATCTTAAGATTGCTATCAATACAACCACATTGATAGTTTTTTACGTTTATTTTATCTTAAGGTTGTCAAGTTAATTTAGTTTGAAGCTTTTCATCTTAATAAAAAAAAGTATCCTGACTTTGTAATGACCCATATAATATTATAACACCTAAAAACAGTACAGTACGCTATGTTTCACCACGCATTCAAGAAAATATGCACTTTTACATTTCCAACCCTAGTTTCCATACATTTATCATGTTTTCCAGGTGACGTCATATGGGTAGTGGCAAGAGGAATACGATGTAATCCCTTACCTTCTCTTTTTTAGTACAATGTTTGAAGCCTTGGAGTCCACCCCTGATTTTTAATACATAAAAGATGTACTGTGATATGTGAAATGCAACGTATTTTTGAAAGAATGTTGCATTTTATGATACGAAAACTACAAGCTTGTATTCAGACTTAAAGTGGTAATTTTGAGGACTTCCTATAATGCTAAGCAACTACACTTTACTGGAGTACAAACATGACAACTCGTAATGAAGGTCAAATGGGACATATGTTTATATGATCACTTTTAATCGTTTTTGTGCCTCTTGTTTACCACTGAAGTGGGTCCCCCATTTTACGGTACATTCTGTATATAGGACTTAAACACACACTACAAGTTTTCTGTCTAAAGATGAACATAAACAGTTTTCTAGCTTAATTAAATTTAAATTTATCAGGATCCATTCTTGTATTATTAATGTTAAGTTTGGGTATAACTTCGTTCATAGAACAGAAGCCCACTCGGTGTTACAATTCCATAAAGGTCCTTATCAAGGATTCCATGAGTTATTGAAGCCAGATAGAAGAACAGTCATTCAGTCTCATAAAATGCTATACCCCTTCACTAACAAAATCATTTCTAACCGCCAATCAAAACTTTTTATTCACAATGCATTCATTTAATTGCATTGTTTATACCAATTTTCTTGGACTAGTAAGAATAGAATTATTTAAGGTCAAATATTAATACAGAATCAGTTATCGGATTAAATTTACCTCCAAGATTCCAGTAGAAAATAAAATTTAAAAATATTTACCCACCTTTAAGGGCAAAATTAAGTCCTAGCTAACCTGAAATAGAGCCAATAATCTTTCATAAATAGTTCAAAATGTATAATAACAACTAAACACCCCAATATCCTAAAATTAAAAAAAAAGCCTTCCATCCCTTAACCCAAAACTCATTCACGCACTCAATTTCATCAAAACCACACCTCGCAAAGGTAGTCTACTTACACATATTTAACTTCTCTTAGAACTGTTCTAGTTTCCTTAATATCAAGTTATAACCACAACAATGAGGATAACCAATGTCTGATATGGCGTTCTGTAACTCACAGAGTAAAATAATTCTTATAGTTCCTAACTGGTTTGAGGCTTCTGTCATTAAGGTCTGAAATAAAGCGACAAGGAAAATATCAGTTTTACTCACCATATTAGACTTTCTGTCTATCATGTTGGGATGATGCAGTGTAAAGTAACCAGTGATAACATAATTCCATAATAATACCTTTCCGTAAATGTCCCTATATGAACTTAATGACCCTTATCACCATCTTGGANCTAAACCAGTGAGGTTCTACAGAGGTGTAATTTCATCAGGATACATAACGCAATGCTAACATTCCATAAATGTATAGTACCTTCATATAAATGCTATTATCTGATCCTACTTGATTCAACTTACCATCTTAGAAATGTTTCCTGTACTGTTTAGAACTTGTAGAGTTATATCAAACTTCAAAGAACAGTACTCAGTGCTATCATTCCATCAATGTACTCTTTTATAAAAGTCCCTATCTGAGCTTGCTGACTCTACTCACCATCTTGGGTTTGCTGCCTATACTGTTGAGGTCCTGCAACGGCATTCCGTTCCTCAAGGTACAATAGCCGGTGTATCCGGGACCCTGAAGACCTGACTGTAGAAGACTGCGGGAAGGAGATGTGGTCTCAATGGTTGATATGTGCTGCCTCTTCCTTAGGAAGTCTGTGTGTTCATCGCTGTCTACTGTGACAATAGTAGTAAGGAACAAACAAAAATAGTTATTACCTGCAATGGTGGGAAGATATATAGTCTGATTATAGAAATAACCTTTGGGAAGCCATATAAATAAATTCAGTGTAGCCAACAATGACCAAATTCCCCATGTTTTTCTAGAAGCTGTCAGAAATGAGACAATTTGAAGGGAAAAAGGTGAAAAGTTAAAAAGTACAATTTTATATTAAAAGTTAGTGCTTACATCTAATATCTACAAATTTGTATCATGTAAAATGTATTTATTGTGATTTTCCTTTCTTTTCCTTTATAGCCTTCATTTTTCCAATAGGGTATCTGCAGATCACATGGATTTGTGTGTGAATTCACGAACGTCATCTTGAGACAATTTTCTAATTCTCAGTTAAGTCTAGTTATATCACTAACACTCTGTAACTGACAAGGAATGCATTGTTTTGAACTTCAATAAGACGCATCATATTGAAGGAAGGTGTGAGTATAAATTTTCTTTACTAGTATATGTTGCATAGTTTTATTCAAAATTTATCTTCATGGCCTTAACTTATTATTATATAAAATATATTATACATAATATAGAATTAAAATCTAATTCTATATTTAAAAAAAAGTATATTTATTAATTTTAACACAAATAGTAGGGTATAACATATCACAAAATTAAAAGCAACATTTATTAAAAATGGAAGAGTCTTATATAAAATATGATCAATCACTTTTAAAGCATTTAGACTAATAATTGTTGTTATAAATATAGTTTCAATCAAGAAATAAAAATAAAATCCTTAAAAAATATTTTTTTGCCATTAGATAATTTAAGCCACCATATCTGAGCTGTTCTTAACCACTAAACAGTGTTTAAGTAACCAATCCCCTTGTGCAAGATTCAACAAACATAATCAAGTGAAAAATGACAACCTGGACACGGGAAACCTAAAATCTGGGACGTTGGCATTGCGTGCCATTGTTTTAATACTGGTTCCTCTTGTATACATGACCATCTTTCTTTAGTTTTGGTGTATTGGTTCTATGGGACAGATTCATAGTCAAACTTAGCACGCCTCAAGTGTAACGCTACACTTTAATACACGACAACACCCGCCTGAAATCGAATGGAATGGGACAATTTTGCATTTGAAACTGAACCATTCCATTCATGTTTAGGTAACTCTCGTCCTGTGCTTAGTGTAGAGCTGCACTTGAGATGTCCTAAGTCTGACTATAAAACTATCCCTGTTTGACTTGTATGTTCTTACATTTATTATCTATAATTATGTTAAAGACCGCATTAAATTAGGTTTCAGGATGTGAATGAAATTGTTATCACAGGAGGAACTCTCTTTAGAAAGATGTAATAGAAGGAAAGGTTGAGGGAAATTGGAACTTATGAAGAAGGAGGATTCAAATATTAGATGACTTAATTTAAAGGAAAGAAGAAAGTCATAGAAGCTCAAAGAGGTGGAAGAAGATGGCGGTCTAGATTCACTGACTAAATGAGTGGACCTATCGTAAGACAGAACACATAATAATAATAATAATAATAATAATGTAATATTAAAATATTTATCAGGATAATATATTGATCATATTAAATTAATGGAAGTTAATCACAGAGAAACAAAAATATGATTTTAGATCATCTCCATTAATTTATAATTCAGAGTATAAAAAATACTAATGTATAGTCCTGGTGCTTAGCTGGAATATTTTGTATCATATTTATACGTGAAGATTTGTTATTTTGATATGTCAAAGCATTGTTTCAAGGTCTGCTAAGCGTAAAAAGTAACACGGTACAATGAAAACGGTGTTAATTCCCTACAGGACTTGTTTGACAAAGTCTCTAGTGAAAAATAAAAACATTACACTGATAATGAACTAGATAATAAATAACCGGCTTAATGATGAGCACCAGTATTAATATGCATATTAAAGAATTGTTGTTTTTACCCTCTTGCCTAATAGAACTACTGATAGAGCTATCATTTCCGAACATATTTTAAATAGAAAAAAAAATGGAGTAGAATATTTAAACTTTTGACATGTTGTAAATCTACTTTACTTTTATAAAAAAAGATTTATGAAATTATATAATTGTTACATTAGGCGTGTACTTGATTTACATAGTACCTACCACTAAATGTGACATCATTAATATTTTAACGCTAGATGATATATAAAAAAAGGGAAACAAATAACATAAATTAAAGTATACATAACACATATTTTACAAAATACTTAATAATAATTAAAATAATATTCTTCTTATACTTCATATTTATAGATTCCTGAATTAATAGCGAATATATTTTTTATGTTTTCATTAATAGAAACCTTATTATAATGTGTAAAATCATTAATGATTTCATACGTCTTAATAAGTACTATCTGATTATTAAAAGTTGAATGGTGTCTTATGTGTGTATGTATGCATACCTTTTCAATAAAAGATAAGGCGAAAAATTGGTTTGATTGTAGAAGAACCAATCAAAGGCTGCGCAAAACTTTCAAGCTTGAAAATTCATCAAAAATAAAAATTACAAATAATAAAATTGTTTTTAAAATTTATTTAATAATTTTAATCCATCGACATATTATTTTCACTTCAAAAATTGGGAGGAACTAAAATAGAAATTACAACCTTGAATCCAGATATATTATTATTAGCACCGCGTCTTACTACCCGTTCGGGTTGTACGCACTTACGCTAATGTGTAATGGTAGGGTGATTGTGAGATGAAATGAAGGACCTACAGTTCAACGTGGAATCCGAACCACGGTGGAGGCCTGGCATTCCTCACATTCACAAGATGTCTTGTCAGAGGTGAAGGAAGGGTTCGGTAATCAGATAAATCTTTGCCCGGACCGAGGATTGAACCCCGGCCGCCAGCATAGAAGTCTGACACCTTACCCCTAGACCGCCAGGTCACCAATCCAGATATAAATTGAAGATTATAGTACAGTGAACTATTTTATAGTTTTGTTTGTGATTTAGAATTCATATAGGTAAATAAAAGGTGTTTTTTAGCCATTAAAAAACCACACATTTAAGTTCAACATGATTTTTTAATTTGAACTCACATTTAAATATATACCGGAATGCGCTCAGGCAAATAAATGACTACTCTTTATTAAAAGGTATCTCTAAAATTATTTAGTGTGGGAGGTTACAATGAAATATATTAAGCTGTTTTAATGAACATTCCTTATCCTCTCAGGCAGTTTTTTGCCTTCATTTTTGTATTTGATACATTGGTTAAGTATAATAAACAGTTAGACAATTTATTATTATTATTATTATTATTATTATTATTATTAGCACCACGTCTTACTAGCCGTTCGGGTTATACGCACTTACGCTAATGTGTAGTGGTAGGGGGATTGTGAGATGAAATGGAGGACCTACAGTTTAACGTGGAATCCGAACCACGGTGGAGGCCTGGCATTCCACACATTCACAAGTTGTGATTAATACACGTCTTGTCAGAGGTGAAGGAAGGGTTTGTTAATCAGATAAATCTGTGCCGGGACCAAGGATTGAACCCCGGCCGCCAGCACAGAAGTCTGACACCTTACCCCTAGACCGCCAGGTCACCTGACAATTTATTGAATATCTTCATAAAGGAATGTCTCAGGAACTCAATAATAACACACACTGATGTTTGGATATAAAAAAATCTTGCTCTTCGAGATGTACACAGCATACTTATCATACAAGGCAGAAAATGGGATAAAATTAACTTAAGGAAAAATCCACTTAGCCTTCCAGCGTTCATCCAAGTTATGGTTGACACTAACAAGGAAGAAAACGTTTGCAGAATCATTATATTTGGCGTTAAATGCCTAATAAAATCATGATCCAAGATAAAAATTAATGATGTAACCATCACCGCAGGCCAAATTTATAAGATGGGATGAATGAATAATGGCTCCAGGCTATACACTAGATTCAGTAAATCATTTATTGAAGAATATACCATAATGACTTATCTTTTAATATTTGGGAGAGATGTTTTAATGTTTATGGATGACTTCAAAGTATGTTTACTGATTCTTCTGTATATTCACAGGATCAAAATTGTGCAGACTAATTATATATACATAGTCTCAACCATTGAAAGAGTTTAACACTCTCAAGTTAAACAATAATGTACGGGAAATTGATCTTAAATTCCGTTATTGGCTAATGCAACGTAATGTAAAACTTTAAAAAATTGCTTGAAGAATCTATTATAATAGATGGGCTTGAGGAAGTATTTGCACATGGCTCAGTAATTCAAGAAATCTTAGGAAATTATTTGAGCCAAACTGATATTACAAATGTCAATTCAGTGTCTAAAAAGTAACTAAACTCCTCAAATAAATTAAGACATTGATTATTTTAGAATCATAGGGCCATTGAGGGCTATTGGGAACTCGGTCGACTATAAGGATGAGTGGGGGAAATAAGGCAACCATCCAGTAGATATTTTTAAAAACTTGTCGCCCTCGGGTATACCGTCACACAAGTAAAACTTAAAAATAGTAATTATCATAATGACACTTGGGTAATTACACTAAACAAGGGATATGTAATATGTAATGAAACTTACTTAGCAGGGATAGAAACCAAACCATGCAACACTTTAAAAAGGTTTATATAAAGTGATTAATGTTCCTCAGAGATAATTTACTTTGCACCCATAACTACTTTATTTTGAGAAAGAGGTTTCCCCAGTTAAAATGGCGTTCTCAATAATTACTATTAATTAGTTACAAGGTCAATCCTTGGGCAATGTTGGTATCTATCTGCCCAAACCCTTTTACAGTCATGACCAATAATTATTGAAGGAGGCCTTTTCTTATACAATTGTATAGTTAATATAATACAAATAAAATTAATTAGATTCACACTTAATTTATCCACTCTAAGGTAATAACTGTAAATAAAGTTGCTTTTTTCAAACAAAACCTAAACTTCCATGCGCTTATCAATTGAAGATTAAAGATTGGCAATCAAGGCTAGTAAAAATGTCGTAGACAGGCTTAAAAGCTAGTGTATTGTTTTATATCTACTGTTCATAGTTAGCAGTTCAATAAAATAAAGGAAACCGATTATATAAATATTGGAGATATTCTTTTCTTACGAATTTAACACCCTACTACATCCTTTATTGCTCCAACCCCAATTCACTCCTTACCCACCTCTTTTACTTTTCTTGGCACCGCATCTTACTATCTGTTCAGACTGTATTCAACCTACCCACCCTGTTCCACCCCTTATCCACCGGAACATGTCAGTAAAACTCTACATTTTTTACATTATTTTTCAAGCTAGGTCAAAATTAGGTGGTTAGATTTTTTTTCTTAGCGACACATCTTACTATCCGTTCGTGTTATAACCCTAAGTACCAATTCTTTTAATTAGTTAAGGATAAGGAAGATTTAATTTAGAGGAAGTGTACACGCATTTTCGTGGAAGAAGATTGGAAAAACCATATAGGATAACTACCCTCAATAAACCCAATCGGTATTGAGCCCCAATCTACCTGTCGTCGGAATTTTTATCTATTGAGAGGGTGACACCTTACACCATGGGGCCACCGACGCGGGTGGTAGCTATTTTAAAAGACAAAAGAAGCAAATACACACTGAAAAGTATTGACAAGGTATAAAACGGACTCATGTCTGATTTATATTCCAAACTTATTTTATTACCCACTTGGTTTGTCCAAATTTAACCAGACAATTAGGGAGGGGTACAGGAAGGTTGAATAAGAAGTAAATATACTCAAATTTACGTGGATGGAGAGTGGGCAACAGTTTAGTTATTTTTCCATTGATTATTAAAAACTAACTAATGCAAAGTATTTTTCAGGGTAAACTACATTTATGGTTGGACACTAGATCCTCTATCTTTTCGCAATAATAATAATAATAATAATACTGACCCTAGAAGCACTGCTAACAAATGTGAGGTTTGGGATCCTGAAAATATGTTTTTGAGGGCAGGGTTATAATGAATGTGACCTTAGGGACATATTACACACCGAAAATAGACACCAATACATATCCTTTAATAAGATGAATGTAAATCCAGTGTGTGGGGTATTCTCTTCGCTATATGAAGACATGTTGAAACCTTGGTTATGTTATGAGACTGCAACCAAGATTTTAAGATTTTAAATCTAATTTCACAATTTTTAATTGAAATAATTTATGATAATTTGTTTTATCTAGTCTTTTGCTAGAGGTATTATTTATAATGTGTACTTTAAGAATGTATGTGTACCGAAAAAATATGATGGCAAAATAAATAGCCACAACAAATTAGGTTTCAAAAATTTACCAAGCTCTGCTTTTAATATCTCGTTACTCTGTTACAAATTCCCTTTATACTTTAAACTACGTACTCTACATGTCAGGGGTATCCAGATTTTTACACTAATCAGGGCAGTAAAATTTAGATTAGATTTTAGAGGGAAAATATGGGTATGTCAGTAAATTTTATGTGAGAAATTAGGAATGGAATCCTAGAATCCTTAAGGATATTCGAAATGCGAGAAATTGATAACATTTCGGATTAGAAACTCAAAATACTTTAAAATATTATGTTTTAAATTTTAATTGTAATTTATTTTTATAATTTAATACTTCTTATTGCTAGTTAATATTCTTTATAACTAAAGGACATACTTAAAAGCCAGACTCCAGAAAATTATTTTAACACTTCTGCTTGTATGAATCTTTTAATTAGTGGATTATAACAAAATATATTAACATTTAGTTATTATTTATATTTTCTATTATTTCATTATATTTATATATTTAATCATTGAACAACTCTTTGATTTAGTGGTGTGAGTTCCTGGCTACAGATATTTACGTCCCGGGTTTGAACCCCAGTGATTCCATATATTTGTGAAATAGTGAATCTGTAATGGAGGCAACTCAACCTCACGAGGACAAATGAAACGGTACTTGAATGAATAACTAGCGGTTCAGGTCTATAAACTGAAATTACCTGCTGAAGTTTTCGTTGTGCTTACCCTATTAGACCCCATATACGCAAATGTTCGAACTATTGTCCTAAACACGCGGTGGCCGTCTGTTTTCTATAGCTCGCTTGGGGTACTATATCATGGAATTTTATTTTATTTTGTCCATAATTTTCCCCAAAATTCGGATTCGGGTTCATTAAATAGTAGATTTGAGCCAATCGTTTATGTAAAAAAATATTTCAATACACCTGGCAGGTCTTAATGCTATGAATTGCATAGTACTAACCATCCAAATTGGACGAGGATGACACCTGAGCCATATGTCTATCCATGCAGGTTTAACTTCCCCTTAACAATACAAATTATAGATTTGTATCCTTTTAGATCCTCCATTAGATTAGTGGATGAGAGCCATTAATATATTAGATTTAATATTTGAAAAATAAACTGACTTCTGGACATGCAATAAGCCGTTCTGTGTTTGATTCTAGTGTATTTTATAAAATAAATTAATTACTAATTAATTTTATCCTTGAAGACTATATTTGTAGTCCTACTCATGTATGTTCCTTAGTTCATTTTATGACATGCATGTAATTATAACAATTTTTTTTACGAATGGACATCTAAAAGATCTAAAAATTTAGTGAAAATAATTTAACGTTGTAATACGTGAATTAATTTAATCCGCAACAGTCATTTTTATAGCTAAATTCAGTAAATATGAGATAACACTAAAATATAGCCCATATGGAAACTAAGAAAAACATATGTAAAACTAGAATAAAATAATATCTTCTAAACTATTATTATTATTATTTATCACTGTGTCTTACTACCCGTTCGGGTTATACGCTTTAAGTACTAATTACGCTAATGGATTAGGAATTATGAAGATTGAATTAGAGGAAGTGAACCCGCATTTGCGTGGAGGGAGAGTAGAAAACCATTTAGGAACGTTCACCTGACCAAGATTCGAACCTCGATCTCCCCGTCCTCAGCATTCAAGCTCAACACGGCTAGCCAACTACACCACCGAGGCGGGTTCTTAATACTAAAAGCTTTGAATAAACTAAAGATTTTTTTTTTAAACACAAAGAGGTGCAAATTTCATTTATAAACTTTATTTAAAAATGGAAAATTTATAGCATAACCTATATTTACAAAGTGATTTAGGAAACTTCAGTAAAGAAAACAATATGTGCTACAATTTCACCTAATAGCAAAATATTCTGTTTTCCTTCTGCTTGTTCTCTGATAGAGATCATGACTCAGTTGAAAGTACGAGACCAACTCATAGCCACGTAAAGTTATCCGTTACAGAAGATTATACTCGGTGGATAAATTCCGCCTCTAGCAAGACTATGACCTTGAATTGTGTTTTTGTCACGGTGAAAACGAGAGCTACAAAGATCTGAAATCGATGGAATTAAGAATGGGATGATGGAGAAAGATTGATTTGAGGTATGCTTATGCAATCGCGACTTGAAACCCCAGTGATAATTTTGCAGTCGGTTCTGTGAGTGTCAGTCCATTTGATGAGTCCTTTTGTTGTGTTGGGGTCCCTCAAAAGAATGGCAACTGAGTTGACTTAAAGCTCCAATTTTTGGCGTTGTAGACCGCTTACCTTAATACTGTTGGGGGATTTTGTTGGAAAATTGACGTGATATAAGGCATCATCTGAATAAACCATGTCAATTATAAATTCAACTATCTCCAAGGAGACGAAATAACGTCAGCATTGATTTTCGAAAAATCTTCGTTCTTGGGTGATAGAATGACGTGATCGATAATTTGTTCATATTGACTCAGTGATTCTAAATCGTTGTATACAAATTCGCTCACAGATTCTTGTTTCAGTTGAGGATGAAGTACACAATAATACTGATTTTCATTCATCTGAGAAGGCAAATTACCATTTATGTCGTCAAGAAGATAAGAAGCGAAGATATATCCTCTGGTGTTTACTCATATGTTTGAATTAGCTGAAAAATACCCGATTTCACTATTTTATATATTTAAACCACTTAAAGCTAAACAAATCAATGAAATGTTTACTAAATAAGAAAAGCTTTCAATTTATCAAAACAGCCAACAAACTCGAGGGCAACTGTTTTTATTTGTGTATTTAAATAAGCACTGTAGATATTGTCAGTGATATTCGAATACACAAACCCTACACGAATAAAAAAAACTAGACAATGAATAAAAAAAAACTAGACAATAAATAAACAAACATTCTATAAGAATTTCAAAGCCTCCTTTATTTTTGTTAGACTCTCCAAATACAAAAATTGCTACATAAATAACTTTCCATAGATATTCTAACGACATCTCTATTATTGATATACTGGATATTGAAAATATTATTATTTACGTAAGATATTTATGAGATAAACAAAAATTACAATAATTTAATGACAGACAACCCCCAACTGAGGATGGGCCCCCCTAAGCCCCAGTCGTTCCAGATATGTGGTTGGTGGGGGTGTAGAGGGGGTTAGAAAGAAATTTATTTTTGTTTTCTTGGATGCATCTGGGGGTGAGAATGGCAGCAGGATTTTGAGGAAGAATGGTTTCGGATAAGATCTCAAGAGGTACCTCTCACCTGAAGATGGGGCCCATAGTTATAGTAGTTCCAGAGATAGGTCTGGAGGAGGGAGGAGATAAGTGGATATAGTGATGACCTATTCGACTTCTGGTATACATTGTTTTAAATTTAATAGCAGCTGTACATCTTCAGACTAATATATTTCTATTAAAGTTATCATTTGTCAATTTAGACCCATAAAAGAGGTCGATATTGTGTCCGTCAAGAATATACACTTTCATACGAAAGATAGAAAGATTGTAATGGAATAGAAGAATATACGGTAATATCTAATGTATAAAATAGTAATCAAAAGTACTTTCATAATCACAAGTAAATATTAATAACGAGTCAGCTCACTATGATGATTTAACTGATACTGAATTTATGAACCAGATACGATTTGTATACGAAATGTGTTGATCTGAAGATGTGCAATTATTACAGTAAGTCAAAAAGTTAACCCTTTCCACATAAAACCCCCTGACCCCCCACTCCAGATGCATCTCCAGAATCGCTGGGGCTATTATGGGCCCATCTTAGAGTAGGGATACCCCTTGAGACCTTGCCCATATAATTCTCCCCAAAACACTTCCCTTACTTCGCGAACTACATAACTATGTTTGCGTGATTTGTAAACAGGTTCCCTAGTTTTTTAAATATAAAAATATGAGTTTCACGAAAATAGTAGTTTATTAAAACAATCTATTATAATCCAAGCCCTAAGCTACTGTATTTACATTACTTACTCTATGAAATTAGGAAATTGAAAGTTCATGTATGCATTGACAAAAGTACGGCACCTATCCACAGTTTGAACTAGTACTATCAAATACACCTCATTAAACCATACCTCTTTATGTACATTCTAATATTATCTTCCCATCTAAGTCTAGGTATTATCAACGGTCTCTTAACATAGGTTTTGCCCTGAGCAAGATTCTAGACTCTCCCATTTGCTCTGCTTGTCCTTCCCACTCTATCCTGCGAGATATGATTATCCTAACAATGTCTTGTAACGAGCAAGGCTTCGTAGCTCATCAATATGTACCCTCCTCCACTCTCCCCAGTAGCCTCTTTCGTTTTTGGACTAAATATCTTTCTAAACACCTTGATTTCGGACAGCCTAGATTTTCATATCTGAAGGTTGTATCCTCTATCCGCAACCTGAGGACTCCCTGTTTCGTGGATGACAGGCATACACGAAACGGATATTCACATGACTTGTACAATTATTATTATTATTTTTACCAGTATTAATAATTTTGTAGCTGACATGGGATGATACTTCTAATGTGAGTTATATTATATATTAATTTATTCCGTTAAAATGATTATCTTACTAGTGGTGGACATTAGGTTTGAGGAACTGAACTCCTAATGCAATGTTCCTAGCCAAGCTAAGCTAAGGGGTAATTTTCCGCTTACGATTTTCCTTTGTTTTTTCAAAATACTCTCCTATAAATAATCTGTTTTCCTTTAACATCCTCCTTTCATTTCCTATTCCTTAACTATGTGTTAGCCACTCTTGATTTTGGGGTACAACTTAGTGTTTGATTGGTTGAATTTAACGTGCGCTTTGTGGACAACCGACTGTTTCTATGGTCTAACGGTCAGAGTTCCTGGCCACAGATGCTGAAGTCGATTTCTGAAGCATACAAATTATTTTTGAAGCATAAGGTTGGGAACTGGGTCAATTCAGATCGTGTGAGAACAAATTAGGAGTTAATTGAATAAAATAGTGGTGGCTCCGGTCTATAAAATTTGGATTAACGCCTGGAGAGCTCGTTATGCTGACCACATGACATCCTCAATCCTCAGAATCTTCGCCAACGAACGACAGCTGCTTGGTAGGTAAGGCCTGATTGTAGGCTGATCCCATGGAATCTTTGTGTGTGCACAAACCGATAATACTAGAACAAGACTAACAAACCGATTTAACAATAGAACAGTTTAAAACACCGAGTCCTCTGACCGTTGATTCAACACCGTAAAAGAGATAGCCGCAATTTCATAGAAGACTTACAGTAAATTCTTCAACAATACTTTTAAATTTACTGTATTTTATGGTTTTGCGACTAAAGTGTGAGTATTTTATTTTGTTACTTATTTTTGTGTGTTATTTGCAACAAAGCCTCCACGTAAGAGAGCCACCATTAGTGTGCTTGCATTTGTTTATTTAAATTCAGGTATATTTTCAGGAATTTTATACTGTTTATTGTAAATTATGTTTATTTAGTTTTGTTTCTTGGTACTTAATCAGGGGCATAATTTTATTTGTTTTGATAGTGCTCTTCAGTTTAGGACTACTTCATTTTTGTTTCTATACATATTATGATTAATAACATTTGAAAATAAGATGCTGAGGAGGATAATTGGTCCAATAAGAGAATGAAATGAATGGAGGATTATGAATAACAAAGAGATAAAAGAATGGTATACAAAACCTGCCATAACATCGGTCATTAGGAGCAGAATACTAGCATGGTTCGGTCATGTCCAAATAAGAGGATATAGCTTGATAAAGGATGTAAGGTAAGAAAGACCTGAAGGTAAACGTGCAATGGGCAGACAAAACACAGATAGTGAGATGATGTAAGGAAGAACCTGAATAATATAGGTGTGTAAGAGATAAGGACGAGTAACAAGTGGAAGGTGGTTACGTGTTAGGCTATGTATCAGCAATGGTTTGAATGGCCGTGAAAGTACGTAAGTTTAGATACCATAACACTCTAAAACTTGTTAGAAAAAATTGTTTCTTCTAGAAATTGGCTCTAACGATTTTGATTAAATGTTATAGCAAGACACTAGCTATAAAAAAAGACCGAAATTCGCATTTTCTTATGAAAATGACTTTGGTGCTACTTTACGCGAGGGAAATTTTCCAATTTTCATGATTTTTCCTCAACTACTTGAGCTATAAAATATCTTATTATTGTAAAGTTGTAGCACTATTAAAGATAAAAATACTTTATTTGAAATATACTTTTATAAAACTTTTTTCAACTATTGTGACTCCAAGCCTTGAGATTAAACAGTATTTCTTTTTTAGCACCACATATTACTACCCGTTCGGGCTGTAAACCTATGTACTAATCACACTAATGTGTTAGGGAAAGGAAGGTTGAATTTAGAGAAAGTGTATCTGAATTTTCAAGGCGAGCTAGAGTGTAAAACCAATTAGTAAAAACAACCTGCAAAACATCCAAACGGGATAGAACTCCCATACCCCGTATTTGGCAGTCTTAATATATCGCTAGAATAGTGCCTTAAACCATGCAGCCACCAAAGTGAGCTAGGAGTATGAGTTTATTACTATTTTATTTCATGCTATATATGGTAACTAGAGTGACAACCAATTTAGTTTGGTCTCTTTTATAGTTACTGAACTAATTAAAACCTAAAGTATAAACCATAATTATGTAAAAGTTGTAAAAAATTTGATAGAATAGAAACAATGCACTGTACGAATAAAACATAAATTTTTGGTTCAGTTAAATTAGCTATAATCCTAGATGGGTACACTGATAGCCATATTGGAGAATTGGAGGGTACGTGAACAAAGACATCGATCTCGTCTACTCCGGCAGGCAGATGGTCATAATTTCGAGTCTTTGTCATGTGTGTTGAGTATTAAATATATAATATATATAATATAAATATATATTAAGAATATAGGGGATGAAATTTATAATAAACTTGGCCCCTTCTTTATGTGAGTGGTGAATATATATAT
>CABFVX010001353.1:106091-125886 GCA_902151425.1 Timema shepardi | reverse complement strand
TATATATTGATATTCACCACTCACATAAAGAAGGGGAGTTTATTATAAATTTCAGCCCCTATATTCTTACCCCATTAGTGTAAGATATGCAGGTATTCTGGATTGTTGGCAAGAAACTTAGCAAGAAAAAAAAACCAGGTCTAACAAAAGAGAATCTTGATCTACGTGTCCAGGCCACCATTTTTTAAAAATAGTGTCCATTTAAAATGTTGTTTACGGTGAGCAGCACATACCCGTACTGGGTTGAGGGATGATGTCTGGATTCTTCTCGTCGCTGTCTCCACTCTCGGTACCCCCTGGGTCCAGCTTGTTGATAGGGCTGCTGCCCCCCTTGTCACCTGACCCGCCGCTGCCCGTACCTCTCGCCTCAGCCGCGGCAGCCTTGTGCCTCTTGCGGCGATCCTCGTTGTGAGAGCACTGCAGCCTCAAAACCACCACGATGACCACCGCCACGATGAACAGGGCGGACACGATGCCGATCAGCACGCTCATCATTGGCGTGAAGCGGAACCCTGCGCGTGGTCGCTCTGTAAACATTATCGACTTTATAAATTGCACAATCAATATACTGAACAAACAGATATCAACTTCCTACTTATCAACTAGGAGAATTTGATCCAAAGATTAATATATTTATATTTTAATAAATACCCAATTTTTAATATTTCAATATTAACCCTTATGTTATTAGAAAGATTTAATACTTATATTTTAATGTCTTAAAAATAAACGCTATCACAATAAAGAAAATATAAAATTAATTTTTAAAAATATATATAAATATATGTAGGTGTATATTTGCAAAATTTGTTCACATTATGAAGTAGAAAAGAAAGATTAGCCAAAATATAATATTCATCATTTACTTGCTTCCATAGTGCTACGAATTATTCTGATATTTCTCTGGTACACCTTGGTGTCCTTGAAATTTTGATAAATATTGATGATAATATTGAAGCTCTAACTCATGATACAGACGACACCAAAGTGTAACAGTAAAAGGCAGACTTGATACCCTAACAGTTATTCTTAAGTTATATAAACCATTTCCTCATCTTTTCAGAAAATTAAATAAAATATTAATTCAATATTTTGGAAAGATAATTCGCGTTTGATAAAAGAACTTTCACTCCGTTCACTCTGAAATGTAGCTGGGTTAGATTAGCCAATTATAGTATGGCCCTATCTTATACACCAGATCAACATTTATTCAAATCTAGTACCTTTGTCTTAACGTAACATTCGTCAGCAGCACCAACAGACCCATCTCTATCCAAGTTTAAGACATATTACTCTTCACATAATAAGAGCTAAGCAAATTATTACTCTTAGAGGGGTGACAGGAGTTAAATTATCATGATCAAAATAGTATTTAATATCCCTCACCAATTTACTAATCTCACCTTTCTCGGCTGTAAGCTGTTTCTCCGGTAACCTCAAGGTGGAGGCTTGCAAGGCAACAGGTTCACTTCTCCCTTTCATGTTGAAGGCAAAGACGTAAGCCAGGTACTGGTTCCCAGGTTCCAAGCCCGTGACACTGAAGCGAGGATAGGAAGCCGTTAGGTTCGCCCTCAGCTCGTGGCTGTGAGTCTCCCTCACCTCCAGGATGAACGACTGGGGGAGACCTCCGTTGAAGCCTTCGTGGCACCGTATGAAGAAGGAGTTCATCGAGATGTTAGACACTGTGCAGTTGTACACCAAGTCTGGCCGCCCTTAGGACGTGACATAAAACAAATAGGTTTGCTTGGTTATTTAACTATGGGTATTAAACGTACACGTTAGGAGAAAACTGACCACATCATCATGCTAATTACAAAATAATTTTAAACTTAAAGTAAACACACAACACAGTGTTAACTAGTTTTTAATGCATCACTGAATGAAATTTATTTATTCATGCTAGGGGGCCTTAACTTAGTGGATTAACATGATAATTTACTGAGTTATAAGCATCGGACAAGAATATTGTGTCAGTAGTGTATTTTAATTATTCCAAAAAATGAATTAACGCGATCCCACATTGTAATTATTTGCCATGGAATGGAGTGTCAGGAGTGTCTTGACTAAGTATAATGACGGGCTATTTTTCTACAAGGGATTTCCCACTCCTCTTCCAACTAGTGCGGTTGCATTTCTTCCTAATTAATTTTCCACACATTACGGCTTAGATCCTCATCGCTGGTCACATGGTCTGACGCGTCACTTTTACAGACTGGTTGGCTGATAACGGGGTGGTCAAAGTTAAAATACCTAACAGGCACAATGAGGGGGGTTTATCCTAAAAAGGTTTCCCACACTCTATAAATTAATATGGTCATATATCTACTTTAAAATCATACCTTTATCATTCCTAATCCATTAGTGTTAATATTTGAACATCTTGGATAATAAATGAGAAGCGATACGATACTCTATTTTATTTTTAAATCAGTTGTTAATATTTTAAGAGTCGTATCCAGGTAAACTATTTCATAAGACAACTTCTTTTTTCCCAAGCTACAGGGTTTGTAATAAAGTTTTTGTTTAAAATATATAAAAAAAATCTTAGAACACTAAGAATAATTGTCTGGATAAATTAGTTAATATTTCAACGGGAACAGGCCATATCTTACCAGCAGCGATGATGTGGAAGACGCAGGGCTGCCTTTGACTGCCAATCCTGTTGGTCGCCCAGCACAGCAGCGTACCGTAGTCAAGGTCTGTGATGGGAGTGTATGAGACAATGCTAGACGTCCCATGTAGGTATATGTGGGCTGACTGGACATCTAGCTGCTCGGCTGAGTTGTTAAACAACCAACGGAACGTCACGTCAGAAGGATTCGCCTCCACCGCGCAGGATATGTTGACCTTCTCCTGTTTGGCTACGCCGTGGACTCGGGTCTGGTTTGGCTTGCACGTTGGTGCATCTGTTAGTACAATGTGTTGGTACAGATTTAGATGTCTTCCTAATACAATATAGCCCTTGACATATTTATAATACGTCCAAAGTATGCAATTAAACTCTTTATATTAAGTAAAATGTTACAAGTATGAAATGTAACCCTTAATATATCCCTTATCGGCAAAAATAACATCTGATATATTTTAAGATGTTCCAGTATTCAATAAAGCCATCGGTTTGATTAAATATGTTACACCATAATATAAATTCCTTTATATAATTATTGAAGGTCTAAGTTTTCCTGACAAAAGTAATTATTGACCTGTAGTTAGACAGATCATATAATAATAATATAAATATATAATTGGGATGCTCTTGAGTGAGAAAGAGAGGAGTTCATAGAAGATCTGCAGAAGAAACTAGGTAGACAAAAATGGGTATGTTGTCGTAGAAAATGATTAACTCAGGGAGTTTCAAAATAACATAAAACTAGTAACGAGCGTATACATATATATACACACACACACACACACACACACACACACAGGGCATTCAGATTTCTGTCTATAAAACTCCATAGCACGAGCTCGCAATCAAGCCGTAACGACCAAGCGGCCACCACCATTACCGAGGATAGCGCCAAAATGTATTGATATATGATGTCATTTGGTCAGCACAATGAACCTTCCAATAGTTAATTTCGGTTTCTCAGACAAGAGCTGCTACTTATGTATTCAAGTAGTTACTCAGCTGTCCTCACAACTCTGAGTTTGACTCTGTTCCTGACACACTGCTTCACAGAAAAATTCTGAAAGTGCCGGGGATCAAACCAGGGCCCCATAACAGTTATTAATGATAATACAGGAGCTACAAACTAATTTCATTTTAATAACAGTCATATATATATATATATAGAGAGATACGATATATGTAGGTATACATCTATCGTATCTTTCTCCCCACTCCTATTTCCCTCACTACTCCCCAACCAAAACGTTTTGTCAGGCCCTCTGAACTCACACATGACGTTCAGATAAAATGGGCTGCTCTCGCCGTCTCCTTCAGTGTTGTAGCCCACGCAGGTATAGTTCCCGGCACTCGCTCTGCTCACTCCTTGCAGGACCAGACTTTGGTTACTGATGATCACTCCTTGACCGACGTTGTGATTCAGTGATTTACCCTGGAAATCGAGAGCAAACCGATACTCTGAAGTTGACGAGAATCTATGGACGTATTAAGAGGCCTATCTCACACGAAGAATGGATGACAGAGACGAGGATCAATCAGGGGGAGGTTTGTAAATCATGTTTAGATGGTTTCTCTTTAGGTTTTACTAAAAATGCATGCACGTAGATATATACAGGATGATTTTGAACGATTGTGCGAACGATGGTGGACGATGTTGTGATGACACCTACATAGGTATAAGGAAACCATGGTAGGTTATGTCTTTATAAAGTGTTATGGAAGCTCAAACATTTGAAGTGTTATCTGAAGTCGAGGCAACATTCCTGGCATAGCAGCTGTGGTACCATTAGATGGTGGTAATTGAACAAACAAAATGTCTTGCCTCGCCAAATAAAAATATCACATGATTACTTATAGCATATCCCATTACACAGGAAATAGGTTCGTGCCATACAAGAGTTGAAAAGTAGAGGAGTATAGCACATTAAGGGCGATAGCTGAGATTTACCTTGTTTACAAGTAAGTTTAATATAATGTATCTGCAGTAAAATGGTTTTGCCATCAATGGCTCCCATACAGTCATCACCTCAGCCGAAAAAATGCACATATGTTGATCGGCGTAGTAAAAAAGTTGCCTGTACTTCAGGCAACACTTCAAATGTTTGCCTTATGGGTTCCTTATACTCATACAGTCTTAATATCACCATATTTTGGTCCTTTAATTTTGGCTTGCTCATTCAAAATTAGCTCGAATACATTAAATATCATCTATAGGGGTACTGTATACCAAGTATTAAGAAACGGTTTTGTGATTCTCTTGTTTTTGTGTAGTTAATCCTCCCTTAAATATAAGATATAGTTTGCAACGCTTGTTCATAAATTTAGCCTGTATCTCTTTATTTCCACAGAACACTAATTTCCAAAATAACTGATAACTAGTATATTTGAAAACAGTTAAAGAAGAGAGTCAATATAAAGCTTTGCTTCGTAAGACCTGCAGATACCCCATGGGTCATATCCACTATATGTTTCAACACTAAATAGGCAAACTAATTAGATATACTAACGTTCCTACACCAATAGTCTCTGAATAACTTCAATACTGGAGAGACCAAACCACTTACAATAACTAACGTATATTTATAATACCTCAAATATTTCATGACTTAGTATCCAAAATAAATTAGAGTAAAAGGTAGTTAATATTTGGTTATTGACCAATAGATATAAATTTGTATTGAAGTGCAAAAATCACTTTAAATTTAGTAAGAGCTTAGGTTTACAGACTAATGTATTTTATTCCTGGTGAGCCAAACACTCTTAGTTTAGTAAAGAGTTGGTATTCCCAAATCTGTACGAGTGTCAGCACCTAAGGACAAAAGTCACCTTACTGGTTTATATTACAAACATTTATTGTATCACATCCCATTTATTATTGTATACAGCATTTCATAGAGGTATAAAAATAACTATAAACTTATTTGTGTGAGTTGAATTAGACTAAAATATTAATAATAAATTGAAAGTCTTACCTCAAAATATGGCTAAGCTAAGTTCATAGTTACAGCCTAGCCTAACTCAACCTTGAAATAAAGTGTGTTTTACTTTTTAAAATATAGGCAGTATTTTAATAGTTGTGAATATTTTCGACATTAAAATTCCTAAAGCCATTGACGTTGTTTGTGACCATAAGCTCAATTTTTCAATATTAATTCTTATTCTAAAATTAAGAATAGTATATATACACTATAACTTCTTATTTATAATTTCAAATATTAGGATAGTTCTATGATATATTGGTTCAAAATTAATATTTGTGGAGTGGTTAACTTTATAAATACAACTATATTTTTGATTTTTGAAGAAAACAATTCAGAGATATAGGTCTCCTGTGCTGTTAAGTTTTTGAAAATTAGAAGGGGTTTGAAAAGGCTAGAATTATTTTGTTAAAAATCGATACATATTTCTTAAATTATTGGATATTAATATACTTAATACACATGTTCAAAGATTTGCCCATGAGTACATAAAACATAAATGGGCTATAATATTATGCAGCCTGTTTTTCCAAAATTTTGATATAATAAGCTGGGATGAAACTTGAAAAAAGTATGTAGTAGTCACATTGAGGTTTGGTAGGGTAGCCACATTTCCGCTAGCGGCCTTGATACCTTGTTGCTGATATAGTTTGAATGTGACTTACTCGTTTACTCATCTAATAAGAGCTAGTTATCATATAAATGATGCTTATATGGTAAATCAAGGCAATCTGAAATTATCACCATCACATTATAAAACAATCTTTGGTACACAAACTGGTCGATATATTGTGACCAACTCTTTTGGAAGACACATCACCAACACAATAAAATATGCAGTTGTTCTTGCATCAATGACCAAAAATAAAGAAAAGTTTCAGGGCATAGGGAGAATATTTGGTTTGCACGGAGAAAAACATTGAGGAGTCAAAAGTGATGATGATTTCAAATAATGACAGTCCATTTGAAGGCAAAATTGGAAACCAGGAGTTTGATAATATAAAGCGTTTCAAGTATCATGGGACTTTACTGATAAAGGATGCCTACTGCGCCAAGTAAATTAAATTGAGGATTTCCATTACCAGGTAAAATTTCAACAAGAAGAGATTAAGGCTGACCAGCAAGTTGAATTTTGTATTAAGGAATAAACTGATGAAATACTACGTTTGGAGCATCGCGCTATATGAAGCAGAAACAAGGACTCTTACGGAAACGGAAAAGGAATATTTGGATAGCTTTGATATATTCTGCTGAAAAAGACTTGAGAGGTTCAGGTGAATAGACATGTCCTAAGATGAGGGGTTGAGAATATAACCATTTCAGATGTGATTCCTCGGTACAGATTTAACTATATCGGACACCTTCTAAAGATGAACTTATTTATTCATGACGTAGTAGAAGGAATGGCTGAGTGATAGAGGAGCATTAAGACCAATACACACAGAATGCTAAGCTAAGCTAAACTATGTTGTGCTGTGCTGTGTTAACACTTTGTCAGTTTGGTTTCACACTCATTCCTAGGCTAAGCTAAGCTAAGCAATGGTCCTTCTTTTCCCTCCCAAATTTAGTGTTGTTTCTTTCTAGTCTGCTCCAGTGAAGTTTAGTTATGATGGCGTTCTCCAAAATGTCTTGTTTGAGTTCAGGGCTATAGTACTGGGGAAAAGAAAATGCTGCTGTTAGCAGTTGTTTTGGAAGATGAGGAAAATGTAGAGGGTGAAAGTTTGACCTGTTCAATTAACGCTTTTATTTTAATATAAAAACATTTATCAAATATAAATGCTAAATGGAATATTACTAAATACACGTGAAAAAAACTGAAAACAAAACTTTAACAATTATTTAGTTATTTTCGCCAAACCAGCCCTGCGTCTGTTCGACACAAAGCTCATGTTGCGTTATGCGCATGTGCAACGTAAGATGGCTCAAGATGGGAGATGGAAAAATTGTCCGACCAGCAATCGGAAAAAACTTAGCGTGGCGTTAAAAGGTATAGCTTATCATAGCTTAGCTATCTGTGCGAACCAATACATTTAAATACATGATGGGCTATGTTTCTAAAGATTTAACAGAGCAAATCTTAGCTTAGCGTTTTGTGTGTACCGGCCTTTAGATGATTTGAAGGAAAGAAGAAATTTCTTGGAGCTAAATGAGGATGTTGAGAATAGGACGCATTCGCGGTCTAAGTTGAGTGACATTAGTAATGGAACTGATATAAGACAGAATACCCAATAACAAAGAAAATGTGTGAGTTCACGGAACATGGTAATAGGTCAGTGTTTTTTTCAATTTTTATTCTAAACTATTTTGGTCAAAATAAATCAAGAGTTTCTACAGTAGAAACATAATTTTCTTCACATGGTGACATCAATAGTTCTTGAATACCTGTCAAGGGTGTTATGGAATTTAATTAAAAAATTTATATTCCTTTAAAAGCTTTTCATAAAATTCTAATATGTTCATGGCAGTTACTAAACAACTTTTGATATCATCAACTCTTTTGTTTCTACTGGAAAAGTATTTTATTAATTTTAGCCAAAAAATGTTGCTATCAAAATTGCAAAAACACAGGCCTTTTTTTTTACGTCACTCGCACTCTCACCGTAAACAAATAATTTAAGGAATAATTTAATATGACTTTATTATCAGACTATCTAAATTAGTAGAAATCTAATAATGACTATATATGTATGTATATAGGTCCAAAGAATTTTTATTACTTCTCAAAGAGAAAGAATTATTAAATTTGGTGAAAATTTAGAGAAATTACTCAAAAAGTATGAACATTTTTCAAACTTGAAAACTGGTTAAAAATACATTTACAAGAAATAAAAACGTAATATAATCATTTTAGTTCATCGACTGTTATTTGCATTTCAAAAGCAAGGAGAGCCTAGAATATAAATTCCAATCTTAAATCCAAAGAAAAATTTCATATTATAATATATTGATGTGTGTTCATGGTTTGGATGATATGTATTCATAGTGTTTCTTAGGTTAATGACAATTTTAGAGGTAATCTTAGACACATTTAATTTGAGCTCACATTTACATAACCTAGATCTGCATTCAAAAAAACCGATTATTACTCTAACTAAAAAAGGAGCTAACAATGTAGACAGTGCAAGATTACAAATGGCAAAACCTTATAAATAAAACCAATGCTTTATTGTTGGTTTGTATGCGTAAATAGCCAAATAGGGCCTATGCAATGTAAGGCGCCTACAAGTGACAAAACTAGATGCAAAAATTAGGTTTCATCTAAAGGGAATGTGTTCCATACAAAAAATTGATTTGGGCCCCACAGACCCTGACATCTCTTTTATTTTGAGATGGAGATAGTTAACAGTTAAACTAGTGTTTTCAATGAATATTAATAACGGTCAAGGTCAAACCATGGACAGTATTGCTATTCATTTGCCCAAGTCAGTTTTTATCTCTAACTGTACGTAGCCTTTCCAAGGTGAAGCTAAACATATGTAAGGGTTAAAGTCGTTGATGGATCAAATTAGGGGACACTGATACCTACAAACCCTCAATTATTCACAAAATTGTGGTAAATAAGTAAATGTAATTATTTAGTTATTAATAATAAAATTAGTTTAGTTAATTTGAACTTTAGCAACTTTTACTTAATATAATTGTATGAGTGAGATATACTTTAATAAGAATCTAACCCAACCTAACATAACCTAACCTTTTATGCGTCTACAAATTGAAGGTTCGGTCTTGTTTGTTTGGGTAATATTGACATCAGCCTGTCATAGATGGTTAAAATAAATTACCCAATCTATCTATGCTTACGTTATGTCTCCATTCAACCTTATAAACAGAAGGTTGTGCGTTTATTAGGCAGTCGAAGTATACATCCGTCCCCTCTCGAATGGTGTCCGGGTTCAAGGACGTTCCTAGCTGAAGTCTTGACTCAGGGGTATCTGAAAACATTCCAATAAAAACACTAAAACATCAATTTACAAAAACATCATTCAATATTATACTATTATAAAGTCACACGGCTGACTCACTCACTGAAATTAATGTCTACCCACTTCCAGATGAGATAGAAACTTGAAATTTGGCAAACTTATAGCTTCTAGCCTCTAACCAACGGTAAAGTCCCAAAAAGTTTCGGAAAAAATAATTTTTATCCCCCGAAAGAAATTCAAAATTGTGGTGCAACTTTTAAAGTCGGTGCGGACCTTTCTTTGGAGGTCTCATGTGGGTAAACGGTATGACCTATCCAAAAATGACTCTGAAATTACATTAGTTTACATCCACTTGCAAATAAAACGCAATGGGGGTTTGTGGGTGGAGCTCCAAAAAATCAAAGCGAGTTTGACATATAAACCTAGACCAAAAATATATATTTGTGTATATAAAGTATTTGTTTACTAGTGCTGTGTGACCTTTGAGTACGGTACCGTCCAAGGACAGACCGAAGGGTTGATGTTGAGGTAAGGGGGAGTTAATGATTTGTATAAGGCTCCTTCAAGTATTAATTTAATAATTTAAATTAATCAAGATTTTAATTTAAATAGTTTAATTATAATAATCATGTATCTGCTATCTTGTAAAAAATAATTTTAATAATAACAGTAAAATTAGGACTTTTAAGATAAAACTAGATTTAGACTAATATATTTGTAATGTTAAATACAATAATAAATAAAATAATAAGCCATTGTCACAATAAAAGTAATAAGTATATACTGTACATAGGCTTATCCCAACTTGTGAATGTGTGGAATGCTCAGCCTCCAGCGTAGTTCGGATTCCATGTTAAGCTGTATGTCCTCAATTTCATCTCACAATCACCATACCATTACAAATAGCGTAAGTGCGTACAACCTGAACGGTTAGTAAGACGTGGAGATAATAATAATATCAAAAATATATATTTTAATACAAATAATTGGCCATGATACTAAATTATGTGATCTATTTACTGGAGGGTTTTAGTTTTAAGCCACTTGCTAGGCTATAGGGTGAGGTAGTTGTAAGAGTGACAAAATTTACAACATTGAGGTATTGTGTTAATATTGTTAATTATTTTATATGATTTAAGAGGGAGGGGTAATCGCCCCCCTTATATCCGCCATTACTGCCTACCAGCCTATTAACCATTTTCTACCTCCTTCAGAATAGGTCCAACACCAAGCAGTTCGATCAAACATTTATCAGACAAGTCAATCTTATCTCACCCATTGCTCCCAAAAATTAAATGTATATATTTTTATTAATTATCACATATTTAAAAAAGTTGTTTAACGGTGAAAATACATCGTGTGGATATGAGGATAATTAAAAGAAATTAAACTGTACGGGTGTGGGGAAGAGATGTAAAAGTCATGGTAATGAATCACATATCAAAAATCAGTTTCAAGGCACACAACTAAGATTAAAAACTGAACCTTAACTTGAATGACAAACCAATTTTTGTGAGTCTGACCCCTCATACCATGTGAACACTCATTAAAAAACCTTAAGTATGCTGTTAATAGATATACTTTAGTATGCTCAAACCGGTTTCGGTGGCCACGTGGTCTAACTCACTAATGTCGTGTTGGACTAGACAGCCAAAGATGGGGAGATTGGGGTTCGATCCCAATCGACTACACTGGTGGGGTTTTCCTAAATGGTTTTCCACTTTCTCACCTTGCAAATGTGGATGCGCTTTATATAAATTAAGCCTTTCTAATCCATAAATCATAAGTGTAATTTGTACATAAGCGTATAGCTCTAACAGTCAGTAAGACGTGGTGCTAAAAGAAGTATGCTCAACGTAAATATAATAAAGTTAATAAAATATAAACATCACAAAGATGATTTAAAATAATTCAACTATGAAACAATTATTTTAGTTTATTTAGTTAAAATTAATAAAATGAAAACAAAATTAAAATTGTTTGATAATTAGGATTATTATATTTTTAATTTATTTAGTTTAATTACTTCCACAGATTTTTGTAGAATTCATAGAGCATGATTTTATTAATAACTAAACTAGGTTTCTGAAATCTATTTTAATGATAAACTAATAAGGTAATATAATGTGTAGTTAGTCATCTGAGTAATGAGCCTTATAATATAATATTAAGATGTAAATCATCTTTATAGATATTTATTGTAGACAATTTGGAAATAATTTTAAAATATATGATTATAATAAATATTCTTTCGGTCAGTATTGCGTGATTTGATTTGTAGAATTAATATTATAGTTTTAATAGCTTTTATAGCTTTCAACTATATTTTTTCCTATTCGTAAATTTTGAAATATTATTCCAGTACATGAAAATCGAACATTAGAACCTTTAGTCCCGTTTTCAGGATTCATTTATCAAATTTTATAAATATAATAATTGATGCGACTATATCCGTAACATAAATATCATTTCAATCTCCCAAGCTTTGCTACTCATGTACAATCAATTGAACAAATGTAGGTTTTATTTGACTTTCTCCTTATAATAATCCAAATATAATAAATAAGCTTGGTACTTAAAAGAATAATTTTGGCGAATCAATCAATAGTTTAAAATTATAGAGTTATAATTTTATATAAAAATATTATACAGTGTTACAAGATACTTCACATGGTAAATGTTTTAAAATAGGAAAATCCATACAAATATTTATGGCGTTAAAGTTAAACATAGGAAATACGTTCATTAATTTACATAAAGCTTGAATAAAAATGTCGTGTACCGTAGAGCCACAGAAATAAACGCATTTAAAATACCTTGAACAAAATGTGATAAAAGACTATTTTCCAAGAGTACTCAACTCTTCGTAGGATTTGTAGCCTGACTAATATTTTGTTAAAATAGCAATTAATATATCATTAAAGAAAAATCTCCAATATTATATTCTTAGTGTATTTAGTTTTTTCAGGGTTTAAAATATATATATATATATATATATATATATATATTCAAATATTGAACTATATTCAGGGTTCATTAATTGATTCCTATATCTTTTCACCGTGACTTACTACCCGTCCAGAATTAGGAGGGATAAGAAAGTTAGACCTAAGAGGATAGGTTTTCGCACTGAAGTGTGTGGAGGACTGGGAGATTATAAGGGGGAATAAATCTCCTTTTATAACACTCACCCAAAATTTGAACCCTGAAATTTCTTCATTCATCCTGAATTAGTTCAATAGTAATTATATGAATACCCCGAACCGGTAGTAAGGTGATGAACACACTTTTTAAAATAGTAAAATCCCACTGCAATAAATACATTTATTATACATATGTTAAAATATTAACCCGATTATATTATTTTAAGATATTACAGACCAAATTTAGTATTGTTACATAGAAATAGTAGCCTTTTCATTTCATGTGGATTAATCATCAAACGCGCATGTTTGCAAATTAAATTAATTAATAGAATAAATACATCAAATTTATTGATATAGAAACAACAAGAATTCATGACATATATATTTTTTCATTCATGTACCCCTATTAATCTTTTCCTTATGGAGTGAATACAGGAAGCTACTTAGGCAAACTACCCTAACATTACTCTTGTGCCGAATCTGCGCGCCCGCCTAACGCCTAGACCTGCTGGAGATAACCTTTTGCTATTGTGCCAGAGAGCGGGGAACTCCTTCTATTATCTCTTGATTAATGACTACCGCGATATTACAGGCAAGAAGGATCGCGCAATTAGAGAGAAATTAATAGAAGAATATATCCTGCCTTGGTTCCTTACATTAACTCCGCTCACTCCTGAATGAAGGTGGAGAGGGTGGTTGAGGGAAAGGGGATGGGGGAAATTTACTGGGAATTTTCGTGAGGGCTGTATTTTCAAACTCTACTTTTAGGCATTTCACCAATGAACCTAGGGTACCTGAGCCCGGAATGTGTCCAATAAAAACGTTTGATTTATAAAGTTGGATGGTTATTAAAAATTGCTCGTAGTACAAATACTATTGGATTTATTCCTTCAATGTTTTTCTAAACTTGTGACGTTTTTAAGTAATTTCATTTACTCTTTGTATTTTTACCCATCCGGGTTATTTTCATGTTCACACTCATAGGAGCAAGAACGAGGAAGGTAAAGTTTAGAGAAAACTTAGAAACATTTTCATGGAGGGAGAGTGGAAAAAACAATTTAGGAAAACCAAACTCATTACACTCGTTTGTAATTAGAACTCCGATATCTTTATAAAGATTTAAAAAAACCCAGATAAGGTTAATGGTTTTACATGCTTGCACAGAGCTGTGGATTATTCTTTCTCCTAATAGTGCACTTAATGCTAACAATTTTTTTAAATATATGTGTGGGTGTATAAACAATAGACTGACTTTATGATGTCACTTATAAACTTAATAAAAGGAAGCGAAAACATAAATGTATGGTCACAAATAAAATCTACGCAATAGGTTACGGAAAGTAGGACAATAAAATCAATAGAAAATATGCTACTGACTGAGATAAAGTTTTAAACCATAGTATAAAAACCAAGATTAGAGTTCTTTATATTATAAATTGAAGCCGGGAACAGAATAAGACTGAACTCTTGACTGAGCTCAGTTATTAAAACCTAGCTTAAAAACCAAGATTAGAGTTCTTTATATTATAAATTGAAGCCGGGAACAGAATAAGACTGAACTCTTGACTGAGCTCAGCTATTAAAACCTAGCTTAAAAACTAAGATTAGAATTCTTTATATTATAAATTGAAGCTGGGAAGAGAATTAGACTGAACTCTTACCTAGATAATTGATCAAATCATAGTTTAAAAACCATTATTTGATTTCTATTATGTTATAAATTGAAGCAGGGAACAGAATTATACTGATCTCTGACCGAGCTAATTTATCAAATCATAGTTTAAAAACCATTATTAGAATTCTATTATGTTATAAATTGAAGCTGGGAACACAATTAGACTGAACTCTGACCAAGCTAAGTTTTCAAACCATATTTTTAAAACCATTATTAAATTTCTATTATGTTATAAATTGAAGCAGGGAACAGAATTATACTGATCTCTGACCGAGCTAATTTATCAAATCATAGTTTAAAAACCATTATTAGATTTCTATTATATCATAAACTGAAGTTAGTACCATAATTGTATCTGACTCTAACCAAACTAAGTATTTAAACTATATTTGAAAAGACACTAATAGAGTAATATTATATCATATACTAAAGTTGAGATCAGAACTAGACCTGACTCGGTGAGAACGTAGAGTATACATTAGTTTAATCTGGTATTATTTTCTGGTGAAGGAGGTGGAGGTTAGAGGCTCGTATAGGTGGCTGTAGTTATGGAGTGTTTTATTAATTTATTTTCACAATTTTATTCAAAGTTAGTTAGAGCATATTTTCTCTAAATTTTACATTCCCTATTTCTTTATCCTTAACGAATTTTAATATTGCAATAGGTGCTCAGATGCTGTGAAAATATAGAGTGATTCGAAACTCTTTGTACGAACTTTAATGAGAGAGAGAAAAAACTAAAAGAAACCTTTATTATTAATGAATGTATCTGCAGACGTCACCCTGTGAGGCTAGAGTGTAATATTCACTTATTTTTATTAATTTTTATGAAAAAATATAATTGTGTATTCGGGATTTGGCTGAAATTTGCTATTAACAACTTTTAATCATCAATATACAAGTTACCCACTTCGATGGCCTCATGGTCAAACGCGCTACAATTGCAGTGGACTTGATTGTTGATGACGGGGAGATCGAGGTTCGAAACTAAGTTGGGTGTAATTATGTTTTATTCCTCTAATAGTTTTCCAATCTACCTCCACAAAAAATTGGGTACACTTTATGTTAATATAACCTACCTAATTCCTAACCCATTAGCGTAATTATTACATAAGCGTACAACAATAACGGATACTAAGACGCGGTGTTGTAAAAGAGAAGAAAAATATCCGAATAAACCGAGGTAATTATGATAAAATGAAGATTTCCTCTAATTTTCCCTTCATAAATTTATTTTCACTTTTCAGCTAAGGTTAAATTTTATTTTTTGATACTATTTCAGAATTTTTTGTTGTTGCTTATGTTGACTCTTGAAACGCATATAATTAACTTAGAATTATGTTCATGTACTCTAAAATTCCCTCCCACAAGGTTAAATTCCTGAAATTTTCTCTCGAGGAGGGGGGTAGTACCGCACCTTCAGCATGTGGGACTCCAATCCACCCCATTTTAAAAACCTTCATGGACACCCTTGCCAGGGGGGTCCTTTGGGTGGCGCATAAGTTGACTATTTTTACAGCCATCATTCGTAACTTTGGACTTCATACGTGTATCACTTAGCATTTCACGGATTCTGAGATGGCTGATGTGTAGCTATCAAATGGGACTGTGGAATCTTTGAAAATATTTGACAATAAATGCGTTGACGCTGTCAGGAATGCAATGTTATTTACACTTTATGCCTTCCATTTATGTTCCAACAGCACCCTCTACTACCTAATGGGGATGTTTGCGGAATATATTTTACAAATATTATGTAACGTTATTTTACTTTAAAACCTTTTCCCAGTTAAAAACATTCAAAATAAATTCAAGAGACCTTCAGTTTTCAAAGATTTGTCGGTAGAGGACTATTTCAAATAACTTGGTCGCTTAGAGACATATTCAAATTGCACCTAGTAAAGACATTTAAGTCAGGAAAGATTTCTTGGCGAAGAATATCCTAAATATCTTCCAAGATATTTCAAATCCCGAAAATTGGCTAAGAAAGGACCATTTCAAATATATATTTTTAGGTACTATTTTTTTATAATTTCCAAACATGAAGCACTGAATAACTTTTAGAAGCATTCAAGCTTAAAAATGGGGAATAGCCACTCCAAATAGCTTATAGAGGAGTCTAATTTAAAAAATTATATCAAACAAGTTCCGATCCAAATAGATCAAAGAAAATTATAATTTTAAACCCTTTTATTCTTTAGTATTTCAAATGCTATCGATAATAAAAGGTAGTTCTATTATTCCCTAACATAAAATAAAATAGACTTCAAACTGTAAATTAACCTATAAAAAACGAAGAAACAAATCTATTTATATATCCACAATACTGGCTGATATAAATTGTTTGGCATCCGTTTACTAGTTCAGAAGAGATATTTAATAGAGCATACCAAATTTTAAATAAAGTTGTCAAAATATAAACAACATAATTTAGTAGAGTAAATTGCTGTTCTACTTGATAAAATTATAAAGGCGAATTAAAATGAGAAATTTTATAAAATTATTTAAAAACAATACATACATACAGTGTCTCCGCACGTAGCTCTAAAAACCCTTATTCGGTTTCTCAAATTTATTACCCCCCCAATGTTACTAATAATATGTAATATCTGTTTCTTTGTTTCAGAACTTCGCGAAACGCGACAACCCGTTTTTAAATTTTTGCGAACCACACGCTGTGACCAATTGGTCGGTACGTGTTGGAACTTGCTCTCGTGCTCCCCTTCACGGAAGCATCAGAGCATGCTATTTGACTTCGGACCTCGGATACATAAATACACATCATACATACATACATACATACATACATACATACATACATACATACATACATACATACATACATACATACATACATACGTACATACAAATACACACACACATACACACGTACATACAGTATATATCATGTCATTCCCTTTCGGAGTAGGCAAGAAAATGTGTATATAGCTGAAAACTCAGCAGCTTCGTACTTAATTCATGCTCGGTAAAATACTATCTTGGAAATTTTGACACGTTTATAAATATTTTTGAATTGGATCAGGAATAACGATAAATCTTGAAACAATTTACTGATAAACCAATTTTAATAATCTAAATTGTCCTATATAATTATTTTAATTTATAGACGCTGAAAGAAAAGGAAAATAGTTTAATTGTTTACTTGTTTTATTTGTTTATATCTTTATCTTATTTTGGAATAGTTTTAACAATGATCCTTTTATATATAAACAATCTAACATTTATGTAAATTCCGCTGAAAACATTTTAAACATTTGTGGAAATTAAATATGGTAATTTAATGCTGATGCAGTTTTTTTAAAGAAATACTTATCATCCATTTAAATATCTCTTTATAGATACATACATTGTTAGTGGATATTATAAATTATTAATTATAGTTAGAATATTTTTGAACTAGAGGAAACATTGACATTTTTACTTTCTAAATTGAAGGTTACAATTTAAATCCACTAATTCTGATGACAAAATAGAGTTAAACTAATGTTAAAATCTGTTAATATTTAAATTCTAAAAATAGCCGTTAATTATCATTTTCTAATCCTTTAATGGTACTCTACTTCCTATTATATCTTACATCTAGGACAAACATACAAACTAGAATCGAATTAAATAAACTTATAAATATCTTGATTTGAAATTAAACATTGTGGTGAAGTATTTTTTAATTTATTAATATGACTATATAATTTGATTAAATTAGATTTTATATGCAATATATATTTTTAATTATTAAATTATTTTAATTGTATATAACATATTTTATGGCTAAAATGTGTATAAACACACGACCTTTAAATAAGTCGATAAATACTTAAATATTTATTTATTTATTAATGATACTTAACATGCTATTTTTGAGTCAAAAGATTATATATAGCACATGAAACAAAACCTAGCTCAACTCTAAGTCATACAACTTGCTGCATAGGTGGGCATGAATGAAAATACGTCCATATCATATAGTTTGGTTTGTCAGTGGTTGGGGGGACAGGGTTTAACTTTTGGCTAAGATTGGTAAATATAACTTTCCTCGAAGATTTCCTACTTTTCACTCACGCAAATTTGGGTACATTTTTATATATGTTCAACTTTATTTATCTCAACACCTCTAAGCATAAATTATTGGATGCCCGGATACAAACTAAGACGAAGGAGTAAAATTTAAATGATACAGCACCTAAGTCTCCCAAAGGTAGTTAATAATTGAAAGGTATTGGAGGGTGGGGAACGGGGAAAAGGAGAAAGTCGTCATATAAAACACGTTTTACTTAACAACGAATTTTATACGTCAAACCGCATAAATATCCAAGAAGAAACTTTTTTATTTTAAATTAACTTAAATATGAGATATTCCTATGTTAACCATAATCTATAGTGTATTAGAATGGTCTATTGATTTTCTAATATATTGTAGCACTGGCTCAATTTGAATTAAAATATAGATTTATCTCTACTTCCAATGAACCCTTCAAATGTTAACGCTCTCCATATTCCCTCTTTATCTAACAATCTCATCAACGATAGATTTTTCTTGCCCCGCTGTGAATCAAATACCATTCCTAAATTATATGATTTTTCAGATAAAATACCAACTATAATAATGGTGTGACCCACCTTGGTGGCCGAGTTAGCTAACGCGCTAGTTTCGTGTTGAGCTATACTGCTGAGTATGGGGAGATCAAGGTTATAATCTTGCTTGGGTAAACGCGGAGTGTTTTTTATAAATGATTTACCACTATATCACTATGCAAATGCGGGTTCACTTCCTCTATATTCAACATACCCATTTCCTAACTTCTTAGTGTGATTAGTATTTAGGCGTATAATCCTAACGGATAGTAAGTCGCAATGCTAATTATTATAATCATTTAATAATGGTGTGTCCAGGCTACATAAATATGGGTCGGAAAGATTAGCCAGTACTGGTGTACCGTTTCCCAGGGAACACCCAAATACACTTATCGTATTTACTTTTTCGTGGAGGATCTTTCAAAGACCCGATTAGGTGAGAGGATGATGGTAAGAAATATTACGTGTTAAAACGAATGAAGAGCTTAACCTTACTTAGCCTAATTAACTAAACCCGGCTGGCCATACGAGAAAACTCTCCTGGTTCCAGTGGAGACTCGAACTCAGGACATCTAGGTCAAAAGCCAGTAGCTCTGACCAAAATACCACAGGACGGTTAAAATACTAACTGAGTTAAAGAGGTAAAAAATGACCAAATATTTTTTTTATTTAATTTTTACATATCTGGTAAGTTGAATAATTCTCAAGGACCAATATATAGATATATTCAAAAATTTGGTAATAATAGGTCTTTTATGTTTCTCAGCTCGAAGAAAAAGTAGAATAAGGAAGCTTGTCTGGTAAACAGACTCGATGACGTCACGTTAACAATATATCAATAGCGTCGTGTA